>VCRD01002430.1:58625-72917 GCA_006783055.1 Trinorchestia longiramus | reverse complement strand
AGGTACCAGAATAAGAGCCTGACACCTCACAAAGGTACCAGAATAAGAGCCTGGACACCTCACAAAAGGTACCAGAATAAGAGCCAGGACACCTCACAAAAGGTACCAGAATAAGAGCCAGGACACCTCACAAAAGGTACCAGAATAAGAGCCTGGACACCTCACAAAGGACAGAGTTTGTTCAACACAAATTTGGACTCCGGCTTGACCAGGACAGGCTGGACGGCGACTCTGGAGATGAGGCCCGGAATGTCATCTTGACCGAGGTCTTGCCTCCACAGCTCATGCAGCCTTCGCTCCACCGTTAGGTCCAGGTGCTCCTCTGCCACTGAGGTGTAGTGCAGCTCTAGCTCCAGCAGCACTACTATCACTGCCTGCACATCCAAGTCAGAGCTAAATAATAGGACGCTTTTATTCTGGTCAATATAGAGGACATTTTAGAGTGATAATGGGAGCTTTTGAAACATCGCTGCGGAGGAACACTTTAGTGTAAATAATAGGGAGCTCCTGCATAGGAACGTTTTAGTATAAATGCATAATATGGTGCTTTTTTTCTGCTCAATACGTAGAACATTTTACAGTCATAATGGGGCCTTTTCCATTCCTCACTGCATAGGAACCCATTTTAGTGTAAAATAGGGTATTTTTACCGTTACCATTCACTACGTCGAGACGCATTTTAAAGAACAGCAAAACCTTTTCCTTACTGAACTCTTCTCAACTCTCAGTGGAGACATAATACAGGGTGTCCATTAAGTCTCATATAAAAGTCTCTCATAAAGTCTCAACAGCATCTCTTTCACAAACAGGATCCCTGAAACACCCGATTACAAAATGGTATTAAAAACTTTAATGAACACTGAATACGATAGAACAAATCTGAATAAAATAACTGATCAATTGCATTAGTAATTAATTTTTGAAATGGTAAGAGGACTTTATGGACACCCTGTACACCCCCAATAAACGAGTGATATCCGCTGAAACATTTACGTGCTTCATAACAAGACTCATTAATTCACTCAGAGAACTGAAGGACTAATTAATTCACTCAGAGAACTGAAGGACTAATTAATTCACTCAGAGAACTGAAGGACTCATTAATTCACTCAGAGAACTGAAGGACTCATTAATTCACTCAGAGAACTGAAGGACTCATTAATTCACTCAGAGAACTGGAGCAATCCTTCAGTCACACTTGGATATTTGCATGAGGTGAAAGTCCTGCAAGTGACTTAACCCTAGAAGAGGAACTCTGTATTTCAGTTAACGGAAACTATGGGAGACATTTAACAAGTTTTTTAAAATGAAAAAAGAACATTCACATATGGACAAATTTATATTAGTTAAAATATACAATAAAAGTGAATAATTTCCTTCATTTACCGCACTTTAAATATAGATTGTGTTTTTAATCATTAAAAATAATAAAAAATTAATAACTCTCAAACGGATAAATTTTTTGAGACCAGTATGAACTCTCCCGGTGTTGCCTTCCAACAAAATATGCAACCATGCTCAGCAACTCGTGCTGGTTTACTCCTGATGCATCACAGTAACGCGTTCTGTATCCAGACAGGACTGAGGATGATGCAGGCCATGATGCTAGCAAGGCTTACCTACCTAAAAACGAATTTCAATAACCAATACTGTTGAAAAAAGCAAGCCAAACAAAAGCATATGATTATATACGACACAAAAATGTACCATAAAATTATATTTCATACAAATATGCGTCATACATGAGGATACACCACACAAAGAATATATAAGTATATGTCCTATAGAAATAAACGTCATATGTATATGAAGGCACGAAGAATATAGTTCATGAACGTATACAACACTGAGAATGTAGAATATAGCTGGCACCAAGAATGTAGCGCATGAATATACACGACAAAATGAACATAGCATAAGAATACATGGCATATATGAATATACACAACAAAATGAATATAGCATAAGAATACATGGCATATATGAATATACACGACAAAATGAATATAGCATAAGAATACATGGCATATATCCCGCTGCCGACATGGTTGACGCGGCTAGAAATACGGCATGGGACTTGGGTAAACAACCGAATAATTACCGAAGTAATTATCCGACCCACGAATGGGCCCGAACGTTCGTTCCTATAGCCTCATTCTATTCTATATGAATATACACGACAAAATAGCAAATTTATATATAAATATATAAAAAATAAATAAAATGAATATAGCATAAGAATACATGGCATATATGAATATACACGATAAAATGAATATAGCATATGAATACATGGCATATATGAATATACACGACAAAATGAATATAGCATAAGAATACATGGCATATACGAATATACACGACAAAATGAATATAGCATAAAAATACATGGCATATACGAAAATACTAATATATCACACGAACCCTCTTGTGCGGGGCATTGTCGTTGTCGAAGTAGCCGTGTAGGAGCGTCGCAGTTTTGGGGGGCATCCTCTCCAGATTGTAGATGACGGCGGCGTGCGTGCTGGACAAGTGCTGCAGCTGATTGTCCAGCTCCAGCTTGTGGTCAGCCCACTCCATCTGCAGGTGGCTGATGGTGTCGTGCTTCACCACAGAGTCGTCTGGGAAAAAGTAAGATTTTAGTTTTTCGATCATACGAGGTGCATTCTATTTGTAATGTTTCCAATATTTTTTGTCAGGAATGGAAACAAGACAGAAACACACAGTTTGTTATAAAATACGCACACACTCGTGAATGAGGGAGAGATGGCAGCACTGTATGACACACAGAACTATAGCGGCAGCAGCGAGAGTGAGGATTGTTGTTGATTGAAATTATGAGAGTAAAAAGGTTGGGAACCCCTGCATTATATCATGAATACTTAAATAGTTTTCTGGTTTGACTACCAGATTATACATACAGTATTGCAATTATTATCAGATTAGATACTCGTATTATATACTTCATTCACTATTATAATAGGCAGGTAGATCACACTTACATTAGACAACTAGATTACACTCAAATTGCTGTAAAGCTTGATAATTTTATGCTATTTAATACAAAACTTTATTATTACGTAAGATAAAACTTATCAGGAAATATACTTCATAATACATAGCATAAATGACAGGGAATAGAGATTGTACAGAAGAACATGAATCATGTCAGAAAACATTGATCACTTTACACACCATGACTCAATAAAGAACGCAGAGCATATTCATTAAAGAGCAAAAAACAATGCCTACAATATCGAAGTACAAAAACCAAACGCATGCCCAAGCAGACGCACTTGTTCACCTTTAAATTATTATCATTATACTCTTGGCTTAAGAATTCCGCTGTCACTGACGATTAACACATTCAGGTTCTCCTCACCATCGGTGTTTATCTTACTCCTTTAATCAGCAAAATGAAATACAAAAATACTAGAATTGTTACTCAAGTTAAACATTTCGCATTTGTTATAAATAATATTTGCCGACTATAAAATGACTCGTCGTCAGCATCGAACGCATTAACCACCGCATCCACAATAAGAGAGATCTCGGCAGTGATGCACGGTATTAACCCATTAATCTTGACTAGAAAGTCAACTTACTTTAGCAAAAAAGTTACAAAATTTCTACACCGTAAAGGTTGTTATTAAATAAAAATGGAATGTAACTGCAACAAGACGAGTACTGAACGTGTTCTGAACAAGTTACAGCATTCTATTTTGCTTCTGTTGATATTTTATTGAAATTATGATTTATAAAGGTTTTGATGTGGCCTGTGGACTTGCCAGTCGGTATTAATGGGTTAAGAAGTATTCCTTGTTCAATTTTAAGACCTGGTCTTTCTTAAAGCAGTTGCTCACCTCCAAAAGCCTCGGTCAAGCGACATTCCTTGTTTGACTTTAGGGCTTTTCATTACTTATGGCAATACTCCAAAGTTTGACTTTAGGTCTTTTCATTACTTATGGCAGTAGCTCACCTCCGAAAGCCTTGATTATGAGGCATTCCTTGTTTGACTTTAGGGCTTTTCATTACTTATGGCAGTAGCTCACCTCCAAAAGCCTTGATTACGAAGCATTCCTTGTTTGACTTTAGGGCTTTTCATTACTTATGGCAGTAGCTCACCTCCAAAAGCCTTGATTACGAAGCATTCCTTGTTTGACTTTAGGGCTTTTCATTACTTATGGCAGTAGCTCACCTCCAAAAGCCTTGATTATGAGGCATTCCTTGTTTGACTTTAGGGCTTTTCATTACTTATGGCAGTAGCTCACCTCCAAAAGCCTTGGTCACAATATCAGTGAGATGATGAGCCAGACACACGGCAGTCTGAGAGGCGTCTTGGGGCACCGCGAGCAGCAGCACTAGAGGCTGACGGGGTGCTGGCTCCGTTACAGTGGTCAGGCCGGAGTACAGGGATCGCCTATGATGGATAAATAAATGCAGTCTCATAGAAGAACGCTTTGCTAACACGGCACATACTTCTTTAACCCTTTCATGACAGAATTATTTTCATACTGATCAAAATATTGCGTAAATTACCACTTATTTTTTACTAATCTTTATGTAATTTTGCCGTAATTTTGAACAGGACATTTAGAATATGGGACTAAAGGGAATGATTTTAAAGTTTTGTTTGGGACATATTAACCCAAAGCTAGCGAAAAGGTTAAGTACAATAAAATATTCAAAGTTTTGTTGCAATATTTGCATAACATTGTATGTATAAAGCTGATAAATGACAATAATTGTATGAAGGTTATCTTTAGAGCATCCAAAAATTTACAAGAAAAATATTAAATATATATATATATACACACATGTATATATATACATAAAGACCAACTAATTGCTTTGTGTTTGGGTAGTGTATGCACGAGCTTATATCCAACAAGCAAAATTCCACCAAAACTAAGAAATTATATTCAATCGAAAGGAGATAAACTTAAAATACATTTGGAAAAAGTTGGAAACATACACAGGAAAATGTTGGCTTTCAAGGCAATGAATACTACAAAACAAAAACAGAATAGTACCATACACGCAAATTATAAGCTTTCACTATGCACATATATTTTGTATATCTACAGAATATATAAATATATATATATATATATATATATATATATATATATATATATCATGAATAAAATATTAATGCTGACAAAAAATGAAAACAGCAATTAAAAATAAAAATGCTCAACTAGAAGCAAGTAAAAAAAACTCACTTTGACTCCCAGCAACATCACTATGGAGGTTACAATAACTTGTGAATGCAACACCACAGTCAGTATATTTAATACAAGTTTTCAAGCATAAACCAAGAATCTTACCAAAAACTCATCTCTTGTCTGGTCTCAGATCGCAGTTTATCCAGATCCCTGATGACATCATCTTCTATGTCTCCTAGAGTCCTAGAATGTGAAGTTTTATTTCCCCGTGAAACGAGTTCAGCAATCACCAGTAGCACGGGAATAGCAACAAGGATGCTAACGAGCCCCAGCATGGTTGGTACAGAAGGAGTTAGAGGCAGATATGACAAGCGTCCAGGGACACCATTTTCAGTGTGGACACCTTCTTTAGTGGGTTTGTTTGGGCCCCGAACATACGGCTTAGCGTTTGACCTTCCATGTTCATCCCTACCACGGTCTTGGACAGAATTGGAGGATTTTGGCAAAAGATGATGGTTTTCCAGATTCTCAGCCTTGTAGTTGCATGAGAGGTCTTTAGTACTCTCTGCACAATTGAAAAAATTAACTTATCAAAAGAACTTTATCCTTGAAATTAGTGATCACAAATATGAAATGGGACAAGCCTCAACTTTCCAAATAATATAAATCTTGTATGTAATTATAATAAGAAACAAGGCAAGACATTATATTGTAATGTGATAATTAAATACTAATAGCATACATACAAAATATTTACAATCTGATTGCCATGGAACAATAAAAATTTCACCTTACTCCAGTGTGAAAGTGGTGATGGGTATGAAAATTTACCCATATTTATGTATATTTTTCTGTGGCTGCAAAAATCATGTCATGCTTCAATTGAATATTGAATGAATTTCTCACTTTTTTAACACATAAATTATTTACATACATTTTATAAGTTATAAGTCCAACTTCTCTATACTAGCAGAATTTGGATGAACATAGGAATGAAATACAATGTATGAATTGAAAGAGATTTTTGTCTCATTTTTTATTAATACCATTTACTTATAAATATCTCACCTGCAGCACAGTGTTTCCAGAATAAGTTTGGGTAACCTTTTTGTAAGGTGACAATAAAAGAATTTTCTTCAAGATTAAAAATAATTTCTCAAAATATATTACCATGCTTGCTGATCAGGTGATTGAATAAGTGTACACTTTACTTCCACTACAGTCTAGTGGTATTTTTTCATTAATATACATACATGTATATGGGTGATCTGTGCTTGCGATGCCAGATTCCTGGTATCAAGAATTAGCTTCGTCACGTCACACGAGGAGCCAGAATTTTGATGCAGGGATCAGGAATGCTAACTGATTAACTTAAATTGACTATTTCCTCAAACATCCAGATCATTGAAATGTGTTCCTACAAGCCTCTACTATAAGTCACATGATGGATGGACACTAGTGCTAGAAGCATGATTACTAGTTTAAAGATCTTAGCACTAAGAATTTAAAAACCATAGTATATTTTATGTATACTTAGATGAAATGAAGTTTATTTCTATGAAAAATTAGCTCTCACCTCTGTCTGGACTGGATTGTGACTCACTGTCACGGCTTTTTGATCTGGATTTATATGGAGGGGATGAGACGCTACGACCCTTTGATGCAGAGCCATTCATACTGCGGTTTTTCTTGCCCTTGGAGGAAGACTATATGAAAAAGAAATGAATAAAGTTGAAGAATAAAAGTTCAGCCAATTATCTTCAGGTGATGGTTAGGCAAAAAATTTCTAAAAAATAACAATACATACTTCTTTCTTTGAAAAATCCTTATTCTACACTGTATGCTTTTCATGGAGAATAAAAAAATTCAATTTACAAACATACAACTACATAAATTAACACCAATGATGATATATGCTCTAATTGAAAACTGCATAAAAGAAATTAAGTTTATTTTTCAATATTCATAGTGTGACTAAATAAAGTTTGCTCTCTTCATAATATAGATTGTATTTATGAACATTATCCTCACTTTGTAAGTGAGAGAGAAGCAACAAACCTGCAAACAAGAGCCAGGAGACACGTCAGTCCCACGAGGACTTCTACGTGTGGCAGTCCCGATGTCTCCCATGACTCCAAGATATGACTATAATCACAAAATATTTAAACTTCCAATGAATATCTGAAAATAGTAAATTTAATATGACAAATATTTGATATTTTTTTCATAAATATCATTCATTTAGCAGAGAATTATATTTCAACCGATATTCTCAAATCCTTGTTTCACTTTTTCACTATAAAATTAGATTTTTTACAGCATAAACAGAACATATGACAAATGCCAATACATCCAAAAAATTCCAAAAAATTAAAACCTGCATGAAAATTACAATAATTTTCATCCCTTACTTCACTGTACAACTAGTCTTTCAAAAAAGATATACAGAATAAAGACTCTAAACACTATATTTTTGTAACAATTTAAAATATCATCTTACTAAAAAATTTTCATCATTGGTAAAAATAGTTATGGTAGAGTACATCATTAAGTGATCAAGTAAATACTCTTATAATATATGGGTCATGCATTTCTACCTGTCCTTAACTTAACCCTTTCAGTCCTGACAGCTACTACAGTAGCCTCCAAGCATTTTATATTTTTGTGGAATTCTGAAATTCAGAAACAACAATTTGAATAGAACAATTTCCTCCAATAAATGTAGTTAATTAATCTAAAAGCACATAACATCACATTCAACACCTTTGAAACATTTGAGCACAATACATCACAAATTTGAGGCAGGACTTCTGAGTCCCATCAGAGTAGAATGGGTTGAACTTTAGGGTCAGCTGTAGCTGGAGCCTGTGTTATAGCCTTTAATTCCTTCTAATATACACACATACTACAGGGTGGCATCCCAGAGTTTTGTTTCATGTGTTCATTCTGTGCCACTACTGACTTCCTTTTTCTGTCATACCAGCAGTATATGTTGGGCAAACAACTGCTCCATTTTATTGCACAACAAATTGATTTATGTGTGATTTTGATTTATTTCGTCACATTAACAATCTAATTTTGTATTTTTAAAATTGATTTTGTTATGCTAATGATTTATTTTTGCCTTTTTAAATCTATTTTGTTACACAACCAATCTAATTTTGCAATTTTTAAATCTATTTTGTTACACTAACAATCTCTTTTTGCATGATTTTAATTTATTTTGTCACTGAAACTAGGCTTTAATATAGAGGAATTCAAATATTTGTTACAGTGTGTGTGTGTGTGTTCTTCAAGAGCTTAACAGATTATTGTTGCTTTCCAAGAATCAATACTAAAAAAAACCCGTAAGATTCAACAATATTCAATTAGGTAGAACTAAATATTTCAAGAACAATCAGATAAAACACAACCATCCCTAAATTACAAAAACTTAGAATCTGAAATATTTACAAAATTAAATATGTTGGAACAGACTGGAAGGCTAGAAATACTAATCATGCAAAATACTGAATAGGTGATCCAGAAGAATGCCATGTATATTGAAGAGGACTCCAGTATGAGCTATAATATACAGCTGTATTTAAAATGCAATTTGACTGCTGTCGATGTAATAAAAAATTCTCTAGTGCATGCATGGAATATGAGAGTTTGATTTTGAACGATCAGTTACCTGGATTAGAGTGTAACTACCGGCCAAGTATGAGTAGCTTTTCATGACAAGCTGGCTCTTTCAGTGATGCCCTCACTTGGCTGATTCTTTTGTATAGAATAAGCCAAGGTGGCCCTTAAGGAATTATTTCAGACGACCCTGGCACACAGACAAGAAATTTTGCAATGCTACCCTATTTTGTGTTTTAGAGGGAATTAAAGGCCTATATAAAGACCTCAGCTACAGCTTATCCTAAGGTTAAGTGTAACTACTAAACACACAAGAATACACTGACATTTTGGAAGTCACATAAGTAAAAGAGACTACACATGTAAAATAATAAACAAGTGAAAATAATGTGATGATTGAATCAATCTTTATGATTTACTAGGTTAGTTTACACTCGTACAGCATATTACGTTTCATAGATTCTACGTCCTACGCGTAACTAACACGAAAATGATACCTGGATTTCCAAATTAGCAGCACAACTTAACTTGTACTTTCAATTGCATATGACACAAAAGGGCAAAATCTGAATATGAGGAGTTTACAATTAGATAATGTTAAACATTTCGAAACCGCACACCGGACAACACCTGATGACATCTATCGAACCAATTATGTAAGTAAACGACGGAACAGTCTGTGTTCAGTCGGCGCGTCTGTAACATGTTCGTTCGAAGATCCAATCGATATTTTTCATTAATTTACATAAGCCGAGAGATAATTACAAACGTTATAGGACTTATAGAGTATCACTCAAATAGTAACTTGAGTGTGGGATGGTTTTTGAGTAAATACTTTGCATTCCTCTTTTTTTTGCACAAAATTGCTCGATGTTAATCAAAAAGTTAATATGCACTACTATACTGAACTTATACGTTGATAGGTACGATTTGATTTAAATATTCAAAACAAGTTTGAAAAATATCTAATACCATGAAGTTTTAAACGACTATACGTAACTGTTATTTATAGGACAGTAGCTTTCCATTGTTATGAAATTGTTCATCAGATGATTGTCGTCTAATCAGCACAAACCTAATCGTAGAACATATAATTTGTAATAAATCTTCCAAATGGACGCTTTAAATCATGCACAATAAAAGTTTAAGATATAACTCAAACTCAACTCATCAATGATCGTATTATTGTTCATTTACAACAAACCATTTTTCGTTCGTAATTTGTAAAAAAGCAAAGTACTCTTGTTCAGTAAAGCATGATCGACAATATGCCTTACAGTTTCAATGCTTACCAGTAAAAGTTCAAAATGAGGACTTCCATCTCTGCTGCCACAGTAGTCGACTGACGAACATACCCGCTTGAGATGCGGGAAGACATTGGTTCGATTAGCGTGGCCGCCCAGGCCTGTTTGTACCTCATCAACGGCGGACGAAAAACATGCGCATGCTGCAACGCCGGACGCCCGGAGTAAGACTAGACCTAGACAAGCCTCTAATTCAAGTTACAACACAGATGTCGGAAATTGTCGCTTGGAGCATCATCACTAGTCTTAAGATCATAATATTAAAAATAGAAAATTCAATGTACGTGTACTGTATACTTGATTGTTAATTAAGTTTCTTTCTTTCTTCTGGGATGTCTGCAGTCGCAATGCACTCACGATTCTTCAGTTGGTTGCAAGATACATTGTAACATTTGAACGATACCCACCAAAATGAACAAAACTAAAAGCAAGAAACATCTGAGTTGTACGAATTTAGTTCTCCAGGAATGAGAATGAAAGTTTCGAAGGAGCGTGGTGCGAAAAAATTCGATAAACTTATGGGCAAAAGGGATGTTTGGTATACATGCTACGACAGGAGGTATATTAGTGATCGATGCAACTGCCTATCGAAGAAATTACACGCCAGATGCATCATGCAAAATGTCAAAAATCGCAGTAACGTACGACGGAATCACGTTGGAACATTAAAAAAATTGCTGTCATAGATAACTCAATTGTGCCACGTTTGAAAACAACTTGAACATTTGATTCAAGCGTAATAAGTGAGTGAAAACGCAGATCAACTTAGTCTAATTTAAATAACTGGCGACTAAAGCATTTTTACATGCGAGAGAAAATTTCAACCCTACTAATCCAATTTAAAAAATCACTCATATAATAGACAGCGTATCTCCTACTCTCTGTGTCCATCCTTTTGCTTCCTATTACCGAAGAAAAATTATTGAACTGAAATCAGAACGGGTCTACCTGTAACACCAGCATTGTACGTATTGTGGAGACCAAAGGAGCCAAATCACTATGAAATAAGCTATTTTTTCCTTATTAGCTTTCTTTTCATTTACGGCCATGTTTTCGGTAGATACAAAACATTCGGTATAAATTCATGAAAACTATTAATTTAAAACACAATAAATCGCCGTAAATCTTTAATAGATTTGTCATTATAATTATTTAAAATTAGTCAAATCTAAACCGTGGAATTTCTATGGGAACTATCTAGTAAAGTATATTTAGAGCGTAACCAATTACAGGCTAGAACACATCACGACATATCAAGTGCTTGAAAAAGTTCGTGCATTTTTTTTACACAACTAAGGAATGATACTCAAAAATACGCACAAACTTTCTCAGGCACATGATAATAAAGTCAAAAGCTAAAGGAAGAAAAACAAGAATAGATAATGGAAGCAGCAGCTTCAGTAATGTGCACAGAAAAGGAGGATTTTCTAACTACAATCTAAATTATGTCGCTTCTATTCCGAGAAAAGAGTTAAACCAACATAGCCAGGTAACACGAAAACGCTGATGCCAGCAAAAAAACGAGCCTCTGGCAGCTCAGACAACCACGTCCAGAGGCACACTTAACCTCGAGGCTATGGCAACACAGGTTGCCTTTCATCACTTTATTGTGACTAGGCAGCGCTATCTTCCACCGACGTGTTGGTCTGTTGGTGAACTGAATGATTTAATAAAGCGAAAAAACTCGAACAGGAAAAAGAAAATAGTATGTTTTAACTTATTCCCTTTGTAACATATGCTTAAAAATGTCATGTAAAGTGAAAACATGACATATCATTCAGAGAAACAAAGCCGCACTCTGCTCTACTGCACTAAAATGAACATAGAGTTTTTGCTGTTTTCTGTAACGTAGAGTCACAAAAATCATTCAAAAAAAAGGCAAGAAACAATTTGAGGAGCATGTACGTATGTAAAGCAAGTAGTAGAGAAGGAAACTACACAAGAGATTACACTTGATATACTCTTATGACAGGCCCTAGTTTGCAGCAAGTCATTTCGTAACTCTCGTAATTTATTGTAGTGTATTGACAAAGATATTAGTGTTACAAGTCACCAGTCCGGCAGAGCTGAAGTTCAATCCTCTAAAGCGACGTTGCAAGCTCGCAATAACGCGTGGCGTCTCTTTATTTCCCTGCAAGGGAAAAAAAAGTTTTGAAATATGACAAAATAACCAGATTGAAATATGATCAAATTGACGGCGGTCAATAGATTTGACGGTGATGCACAATTCCAATAATCAGATGAAAAACAAAAAGAATTGAGTTCACACAATTGCTAGTAAAATTGGTTCAACTGAATGTGCTAATTAAAATCGTGCATCAATTATAAATTAACAAATAGAGCAGTTAGAACCAGAACGAATGCAATGAAAGGGTGTCAAAAGAGTCCAAGATTTCACTTTACTTTTGAAAGCTTCTAGCTGTTTGACACCAGTTTCCAAAAACTTCGCTTACTTGCCTATAAATAATGACAACAAAATGTATCGGTAGTGTCACCTCCAGTAAATTGGTAGTTGAAAGTAATTTACAGCCTACAAGCAGCCCCAGAAGTCATTGCTGATTGAGAAACTTAGTCCCACTTGGATTGGAGATCCAATTGATTATTTTAACAGCGTTAGCCACTATAGATCACCTGTCCTGCAACACTGTACATCACCTGTCCTGCAACACTGTAGATCACCTGTCCTGCAACACTGTAGATCACCTGTCCTGCAACACTGTAGATCACCTGTTCTGATCCTGTATTTTGTATCGGAGGCTGAGGACTTGCTCCTGCAGCTGCAAGGTTGTCTGGTGTTCAGAGGCAAGTCCATCCTTGAGGCGGTCGTGTTCATAACGCAGCATCTGCCACACACACACACGGATCAAGTCTTGCCTTGTAAAAGACTGTACACACACGGATCAAGTCTTGCCTTGTAAAAGACTGTACACACACGGATCAAGTCTTGCCTTGTAAAAGACTGCACACACACGGATCAAGTCTTGCCTTGTGAAAGACTGCACACACACGGATCAAGTCTTGCCTTGTGAAAGACTGTACACACACGGATCAAGTCTTGCCTTGTAAAAGACTGCACACACACGGATCAAGTCTTGCCTTATAAAAGACACACACACGGTTCAAGTCTTGCCTTGTAAAAGACTGTACACACAATTTACTTAGTTTTAGTTGTATACAGGATTTTTCAACCCTTTCGGTACCTTTGGGTTCATATGTCCCAAATAAACTTTAAAAATCATTTTCTTTAGTCCCATATTCTAAATGTTTCGTTCAAAATTACGGCAAAATTACATAGAGATTAGTAAAGATAAGTGGTAATTAACGCAATATTTCGATCAGTATGAAAATAATTTGGTCGTGAAAGGGTTAAAGTGCACATAGAATAATGTTCTTAAATTAAATGTGGAATTAATGTTTTATTGTACATTAAATTATTTTTTTAGTTAAACACAGACTTATTTTATTTGAATTATTCACAGAATTGTTTTTTTCGTACACAGTTTCTTTTAAGTTACATAGAATTTCAATTTTTTAATCATGCACAGAATTATTCTATAAATTTGATCACTTCAAGATGCTGGCAAACACAACACAAACCCAGCGTTACACTAAACAGCTTTATTAACTATTTCCTAAACAAATGCAACACATCACAGCAAGCACATAAACCTTATTAGTTATTAAAGATGATCTCTCATCATAGCTATAACACTGCTGGGTTTCATCAAAGAGTATTGAAACTGGAAACATAAAGGGCAGCAAAAAAATTTCTTGTGAACAGGTTAGAAAAAAAATTCATAGAACAGATTTATAGTTTGCAATAAAGAGCTTTGGTGATTTAATGAACCACGAGTCTGTATTCCAACGTAGTGACTAGTGTGACTTGCTAGGTATGTCATGTCAACTATGCAGCATAGTGGTAGCTGTGTGGAGGTCTAGTGCTACTACCTAAGTAGCAAAGGTGCTACTACCTCTGCTACTACTACAGGTCTACTACTACTAAAGGTGCTACTACCTCTGCTACTACTACAGATCTACTACTATTAGAGGTGCTACTACCTCTGCTACTACTACAGGTCTACTACTACTAGAGGTGCTACTACCTCTGCTGCTACTACAGGTCTACTACTACTAGAGGTGCTACTACCTCTGCTACTACTACAGGTCTACTACTACTAGAGGTGCTACTACCTCTGCTA
>VCRD01002430.1:25517-58558 GCA_006783055.1 Trinorchestia longiramus | reverse complement strand
TGCTGCTACTACTACTAGAGGTGCTACTACCTCTGCTACTACTACAGGTCTACTACTACTAGAGGTGCTACTACCTCTGCTGCTACTACAGGTCTACTACTACTAGAGGTGCTACTACCTCTGCTACTACTATAGGTCTACTACTACTAGAGGTGCTACTACCCTAATGCAACAGTAATAAGGAAAAGAACTGAAAAGAAGGAAAAGAACTGAAAGAAAGGAAAAGAAATGAAAAGAAGGAAAAGAACAAAGGAATGAAAAGAACTGAGAGGAATGAAAAGAACTGAGAGGAATGAAAAGAACTGAGAGGAAGGAAAAGAACTGAGAGGAAGGAAAAGAACTGAGAGGAAGGAAAAGAACTGAGAGGAAGGAAAAGAACTGAGAGGAAGGAAAAGAACTGAAAGGAAGGAAAAGAACTGAAAGGAAGGAAAAGAACTGAAAGGAAGGAAAAGAACTGAAAGGAAGGAAAAAACAGAGGAAGGAAAAGAACTGAAACAATTGAAAAAAACTGAGAGGAAGGAAAAGAACTGAGAGGAAGGAAAAGAACTGAAAAGAAGGAAAAGAACTGAAAGGAATGACACAAACTGAAAAGGACAAAGATTAAAATGACAGATACTGAAACAGGGACAAAAACTGAAAGGAAAGAAAAGAGCTAAAAATTCTATTTTGCAGTTAAACTCATATTTAGAAGTGTACTTTCATCCATTTTTGTAGAAACCAAATCCCTCTCTAGACACGTGATCAAATTGTGATATAAACATAAAGATGCATCATTCCTCATAATGAAAAAAAGGATCTGTATGGAAACCTTGAGGTCATGAGTAGCCACGTCCTGCAGAGGCACACCAGAGGGGCGCCAGGCCTGGGTGCTGCCCTCTGTTGAGCAGCTGCTGGTCACCATGTTGCTCAGTTCTTGCAGTGGACTCCTCATCTCTGACTCCACAAGCTCAGACAGGCCCTTGTACAAGTCCAACTTCAGAGCCTGGCACAAAAGGCGAAAGTTAGCAGTCTACCGTAATTGTACCGTTGCTTATATCCAGGTCTACCTTCAGAACCTGGCATAAGGGGAGAAATTAGCAGTCTACCGTAATTGTACTGTTGCTTATATCCAAGTCTGCCTTCAGAACCTGGCATAAGGGGAGAAATTAGCAGTCTACCGTAATTGTACCGTTGCTTATATTCAAATCTACCATCAGGACTTGAGGTAAATGGAGGAGTTAGCAGTCTACCATAATTGTACCTTCAAAAGTACTTGAGATAAATGTAAAAGTTAGCAGTCTACCATCATTATACTGTAGCTAATATTTAATTCCACCTTCAGAGTTTAGTATAAACCAAGGAGTTTGCAGTTTGCTATGAAGTTTGTATCAGTGCTAATAGATACCTTCAAGTCCTTCCAATATTTGAAGTATGAGAATTTAGATGAGATGTGAGAATCAGGCACATTCATAGCAGGACAGTAATGCTGCAGTGGGCATTAGGACAAAATTTCAATCACTTCAAGTTCCTTCACATTCTGATTCATAACCAACAAGTCAGTATAAAATTTAGTTACATTAACTTGTTTATTGTCCATTCAATGTGTGTAAATTTAGTACCAAAATTTATATCACAGAAAAATTACACATTAACTAAGATAGGACACATAACTCAACATTCTAATGCTGGTACAAACCCAATACCTCATGGAGGGTAAAATTACCTGCATTTTCAAACACAGACCCACAAGTCAGTGTCATAATTGAGAGGCTTTAGCAACAATTTTCCCAGTCAAAATTGACATGCAAGTCTTACTTCATGGAGAGTAAAGTTTTGTATGCACTTACACATAAACATGTACATTCTGTAGCTTGTTATATAATGCACACTAGGAAAACTTGAATGAGTATCCAAAATTGTGACTTGTTACAAGATCATAGAGTCACCTGACACCATCTTAGTTGTAGTACATGAATATTTGACACTACACAGCACTGCACTAATGCTCCATGTACCAACCTCAGCTATGGAGGAGATCACAGTTTGCAGCAACACCTCATGTTTGGACGCAAGGCTCGGAAAATACCTAAAACACTGAAATAATTAGGAACCAATGCATCAAAGAAGTTACATTAGAAACACACATACATTTATTACAATATAGTGCCTACAGCTAATATTTATCACAATTTGAATGATAATTTCATTTTTGAGATCAACATAAATCTTAACTAATTTTTCAGTCACAAAATTGAAGATCATTGTGAGTAAATATCCTCAAAAAAATTGTTAATCATTCAACTAAAAGATCATTACCCCTAAATTTAATTTAACAACTTGTAAAGACTATTTTAATTTATTGATATTTATTATTTTTCAGATCTCTAAAATCAATTAATTTAGAAATTTTTGTTATTGGTACTTCATGATTTAAAAAAAATTCTGTTACTTCAAAATCTGAAGATGCTTCTATAGAAAACAAATGATTTCACATAATTTCAGTGTTACACATGAAGCTGACACCATCATCTGAGTATTACATTGGAAGCTGACACCATCATCTGAGTATTACATTGGAAGCTGACACCATCATCTGAGTATTACATGGGAAGCTGATACCATTATCTGAGTATTACATTGGAAGCTGACACCATCATCTGAGTATTACATTGGAAGCTGACACCATCATCTGAGTATTACATTGGAAGCTGACACCATTATCTGAGTATTACATTGGAAGCTGACACCATCATCTGAGTATTACATTGGAAGCTGACACCATCATCTGAGTATTACATTGGAAGCTGACACCATCATCTGAGTATTACATTGGAAGCTGACACCATCATCTGAGTATTACATTGGAAGCTGACACCATCATCTGAGTATTACATTGGAAGCTGACACCATCATCTGAGTATTACATTGGAAACTGACACCATCATCTCAGTATTACATTAGAAGCTGACACAATCATTTTCTCCATCTCTCTCAGAGCAAGTTAATATCAGTGGCCATGCATTCACTAAAATTGTGTGAAGAAACAAATGCTTGCAAGTTGTCAAAGAAGACAAAAAATGTTTAATTTGAATACAACTACATTTATGTAACTTAGATATACATACATTTGAATGGTTAGAAATGAATTGATAATTATCTACCTACATACATTATTTAATCACACCAGAAATACCTCATCAAATAATATTCATTATTTTGGTAGCAACAATTGACTTCACTTACTTGCTAAGGAGTGAACACTTCCAAGAAGCAAGAAGTCTCTCCACAGTGCATTTTAGGGAAACCTTTACATTCTCAAGTCTTGCTCCATCATCTGGCAAGATTTGTAGAAACTTGGAAGGATCTTCCTGTTCATTTTGCTGCTCAACTGCGTTGTTATTATCAGTAACTTCACTCATTTCCTGTAAAATTGGGAAGATTAGCTCAAGCATGTAGCTAACACCACGAGATGATTACATGTCAAGAAAATGCCTTTACTAAAAAAAACATACATATATCAGCTATGCTTGAAGACTGATCACCTCTGTAGTGTCATTGGCCTAATTTTTAATACCTGCAATACGCAATTGAGAATCATTATTAAACGAAAGCTTCCAACCAATGCATTTTATTTACCGTATTTCTTCCTAGCTTCATACAAGGAATGAAAATTTAGAAAATTATACTCGCATATAAAACCCACCATTTTTTCATTTAAATTAACTAACTCATAATCATAAACAAATAAGTATATGATCAACTTTTAAGGAGAACTTATGAACCAATTTTTCTGTTAACGAAAATGATTCAACATTCGTAAATTAAACTTGCCGCTGTAGACGAGTCACTCACGAGCGTCGTTGGGCAAACTTTTCGGGTAAAGTTGGCAATTATTTTACCTGAAAATATTTCTATCAGCTATCTCACATTCAGATATTATGAAGCGCATATTTTGAAAGAATTATGTATTTTACCCTAAATACAATTTTTGGTAAATGTCTAGAGAGTTATATTACATTATGTCCATTACTTATACCCTTGTGTTGAATGATGCATTGTATATGTACGTTTTCCTGACTGAACGTACGAAGGGAAAAAATAGTATCATATTGAATATATTGTCATATGAATCTACATTTATGTTCCTCTTTGGGACATTGTAAACTACTTATAAAATTAATAGGAGTTCATTAGTTATAAACATATTAGAATTAAAACTCTATGTGTAGTAGTTACTTTGATTCAGAATTAATAACAACTTCATATATCAAACCTATTATTTTTACCTAAATTTGTCATATCAATAATGGTCAGTACAATTGAGTAAAATATCTCACGTAGGGAATGCTAATTTCAATGACTGTATTTCGCAAGAAGGTTTACTAATTCTTCACACTTAGAGTTGATAGTCACTTTGTTGTTGTGATCTGTAGTTAATGGCCAGAGCTACTGACGCAGGTTAATTTGATGTGCTGATAGTGTACGCAAGATGTGTACGTTTTTTTAATTATTTTTAATGTCAACGTTATATAATCGTATACGAGTAAATTGATGCTTGTAAATAAAGTTGTTAATAAAGTTACTACGTTAGGACGACTTGATTGTATTGTAGTCTCTTTTGTTCTCGCATTGCCGACATGAAAAACTTTATCTGAAATATAGGGTTGAATTGTAACTAAAATGAACATAATGACAAAAGTGGCATGAGTGTAGAAAGGAGGGCAACTAGAAGAAGCAGTTTATTTCTAATGATACCTGAATTGACCTTTTCTCTGTTAGATGTATAAAGCAGGATCATACGAGGTAGTTTTTTTGTCACCTAAAGTTTAGTAATTCATCATCATCTGAGTGTAATTTGTCTTTTTATTGCTATTTAGAATACTAATTTATTTAATGTTTTCCAATTTGCTTTATTGCAATTTGTATATATGTTTGATATTCTTCCTGTGCATTAATTGCAGGGAAATTAGGCAAGGAAACTTGTAATTTCTCCAGGGACAATTGGCAGCTTCAGACACTATCTCTTAGCTTAGGAGGTATAATAAGTGCAGTTACTGATATTCATATCTTTTGTAAAGAAATGCATTGATAGTATTACACTTAAGTTGGGAAAATTATTTTTTTTTATTTTTTTAATGTATAGATAAATTGACACAAATTATGTCTGTGAACTGTGGACTCAAATGCAAAATTTTGAATAGTTTTTATTATATGTTCAATTGTTACTTTAAAAGCTGGGATTTTTATAAGAATTAATCTGGAAGTAGAACTTTCTTTTAAAAAATTTCATAACATATGAGGCAGTGGTTTTAATGAATATGTATAAGCATTGTAGCTTTGCAATGATACAGCACCAATGTTTAGATTTAAAGTTATAGTTCAGATGTTGTATGAGAAAAAACTAAGAGAACAACAAATTAATTTCAGCATATTAATAAATATTTATCATAGATGTAAGAATTTTGCAAACATTTGGACATACTTTGAAAATAGGCAATATCATTCATGGACATTTGGTGTTCATTGGAGGCTAAGGTTAGTTCATGTGACAGGTATAAGTTGGATGATAAATGATAGATTGAAGGTTATTAACCGTAATTCTACTAGTGTGACCATATGGTCACACCATCTGTACATTTTAAAAAGACAAATTGCTAAAGTAACTTGACAGATGTCCAACAATGATGCAATAGTGAGCTCGTTGGTTGCTGACATTTCTCGGCAAAAATTTAAAAAAAGAATTTGGGAAAAATACGGTTAAGCAAAAATTGAGTATGCCAGCATTAGAGCTAATGAGAATAAATGAAATAGATTAATTATGTTGGTAGGGACCAGTAGAAAAGATGTGAAGTAGACTGTAGCACAATTTGTACCAGAAAAGATGAAATAGATGAAGTGGAGTAGAAAGATACTGGCTGTGTATAGAATGTAGCTAGTTAAGGAATTTTCTTCAAGTTTATATAAGGGTGATCAATCCTATATGTCTTGAAGTCAAGTTTGAATATTTACATCAATAAGCTGTTATCCTGGTTAATCTAAATCCTACTTCTGTGATCTTGATACTGATGAGTCTGGCTCAGTACTTCATTCTCTAGTCAAGCATTAGGATGCATTTACAGTCAACCCTTGATAAGATGGACCTCGGTAATCCGGGTGTCGGATAAGACGGACGTCTTATCCGTTTTTTTAGTAGTTAATATTGTAATTTCTTTTACCCCACAGGCTAAATATTTTAAAGCATACAGCAGTATAGTGCATACAGTATAATGTATTATATATTCAGGCCTTATTAAGGTGATTATTTGTGCATATATAGGCATATATATATATAAGCATATTGGTTATTCCAGACAATCGGCTAATCAGGACCACCCTTCCCCCCTAGTAGTCTGTCTTATCGAAGGTTGACTGTAGTGGGTAGGAGGAGATATTATTTATAAAGGTGCTGCTAGTTGTTATTTTCATGAACTAAAGTTTTATGTTGGAAATTGCTTTTTGTAATTGTTGACAAAGGGTACTTGGAATTGATATTCTTGCATAGTAGACAAGTTATAAGAAATGAAAACTGAATCAAATTATATCGAGTGTAATTGTTTCTATATCTTACACAAGGTCAATGTTATAATTCTAGAATATCATCCAGATGAAAAGCTTGCAAAACATTCCTTGAGTTGCGACTTCTTGTTGACTTTGTACTGAAAATGTTAAAGCTGTAGCATATAAAGTCAAATATTGATTTGCTCTTCAGAATTGAGATCTGTTCAGCTAAATTTTTTACATTGATTCTTACATGGTAAGCTGAGTGTTTTGTATAAAGTATTGGAAGTATTTAGTTCTAACTAATTAGAAATGTTTCATTTTAGTCATACATTACTTGAGACTTGAATTGTCTCTTGCTGTCAACTGTGGGTAGCATAAAAAGTTGTTATAATCACTATTGTGTATAAAAAGATTGATGGATTCTCATATTCAATGCCTCTAAGTTGCTTTTGGTGAAGTGAGGACTTAAATCCTTTAATTAGTATTGTTACTCATGAAGTATTTTAACTGAAATGTATGAAAGTTGAAAGGGCAAACAAATTCTAGTGAACATGGGACCATGAATATAAGAAACAGGGGTGGCAGCCAAACTGAACATATCAAGCCAATGAAGTGTAATGCTATAAATGTAAGCAGCATTCAAACTATTTACATTTTGGATAAAAAGAGGGTACTTGTGGGTTATCTGTCACCACTTTTAATTTATGGTTTCCTTTTGATGTTAAGGTTAGGTTAGCTCCAGTGCCTGCAGAATAGAAGGATTATTGTTGTTTTGTGATAAGTAAATAACATTTCAGATGCAAAAGCTGTATTTTTTTACCTTTTAGTAGTGACAGAAGAAAAGTGGTGACAGATAACCCACAAGTACCAAAAAGAGCAACAATGATACAAGACTAGATAAACAACAGCAGAATAATAGGAAAGTTATCTTTTTTTTGGACAACAGTGAACTTACCAGTGTAAATATGTTAGAAAAAAGTAATGAGAAGATCCTATTTTTTCTCCATAGTAAACTTACCCATACAAATAACAGTAACAAAAATGAATAATTAAGTGGTTTATTCAAGGCAAATTAAATCATAATTTAACAGATTATGCTGAAAGTTGTAGGTTCAGTATTTTTTTACTGTCAGTTAAGTTGGGATGTGGAGTTTGAGTGTACTGAACTTTGTATTTTATAATTTTTATTGCAGTATCTTTTTGAGCTTCTATGTGAAAATTGCTGATTTTAATGAAGTTCAGGGGTAGAGATAAATTTTAATTATTTGCATTGTTTTTGTTTGCTGATGTTGAAACCTTGATATAGAGCACAAAATGAGTTTCACCAGTGATGAAGTTAATTTTTTAGTTTACCGCTACTTGCAAGAGTCAGGTAAGTGTTCATGTTATATTTAAAATCTGAAATTTCTTTGACTCCTAGTGTGTTCATTGAATAGTTTTATTTTTCTTGAAATAAATTGTTCTAAAAGTATGTTTTTTGAATAAAGTTCATAATGGATATGTATGCAAGTGTCCTAGAATATTTATGTACAGAGAGTGGTTGATTAATAACTTGCATTTTTAGGTCTTAATATGGATGCTTGTATTCAAAGAAAAGTTGCTCTATTGAAAAAATATATATGATCTGTGTGGACCCTTTGGTCATTTCTTGCTTGATGAAGCCACCCCTTATC
The DNA here is from genome assembly GCA_006783055.1 of Trinorchestia longiramus. NCBI lineage: Eukaryota > Metazoa > Arthropoda > Malacostraca > Amphipoda > Talitridae > Trinorchestia > Trinorchestia longiramus. Next base: position 50,366 of record VCRD01002430.1, on the reverse strand, counting down.
TTGATAACAACCTCAATACACCCTCAGAACTTATTACTGCTCTTTTTGAATACCTCTCGTGAAAGATTGGGAAGAATCATCTTGATATGCTCAATCAATTTGTCCTTGGCTGTGCATTGGGTTTGGTTGGTGTTCTGTTCAACTGTGCCCCATAAAAAAAGCTCATTAGATTTATGTCAGAGGGACTGCCAGGCATTAGAAGAAGCAAAGTCATTGAATTTCTCTGATGGCAATTTCTGTAACTTTCTTGAAGTAAGGAAGGGCATAGAGTCTTTCTGCCTGAGAGGGCAAGATGTAAAGAGTGGTGGAGACTTCAAGAGTGGTGGAGATGTAAAGAATAAATTATACAGTGGGAGAATTGACTTGTTTACAGCAACACCTACATTGCAGGATTTGTACATGCAGCATACACATTTGGTGTTGAGTCACACATCTCCCAATCAAACATAAATGGTGCGCTGGTGCCTCCTGCTGCTCTTGTGAGCATCATCCAGAAGGGCCTCCTCTACACGGAGGTTGAAATCGGTGTTGGTGAGGTAAGTTCACCTACTTCCAGTTCTGGCTTATTTAGATAATAGAACCTAGCAAGCTAATGAATAGCATAGTATTGTTTAATGGTGTTTTTGGAATTGTTAGGAGGGTAGTTTATAACAGTATTTTAGTAAGTCTAGAATAGTTGTGCATACAGTTGAGGATAGTTTTGTAGTAGGTTTAAAATAGTTTTTGATTCCCTGTCAAGATTAGTTTTGATGATAAATCTAAAGTACTTACAATACTCCAATACTTACAATACTCCTGTACTTATAATGCTCCAATAATTTTGCACACATCTTATGTAGAGCTGAAGTTAAATTAGCAAATACTCTTGTAGAGTGGAACTTGCTGGTGCAGAGTTTGTCATTAATTATTGCTGGAATGCTTGTGTTAGATTTATGAGTACTAGAAGTTTGCTTTTGTTGAAAACTTACTATTGCCACTTGAAATTCTGCGCTGTCAACTGACCTATTCTATGACTTTGAAAGGCTAACATTCCATAGACAAATGAAACACTTCTGTAAACAATGATATTCAAAAACTTGGGTGTTTTGTGACTAACCTTTCTTATGATAATTCTGGGTATTTTTTAAAATAAATTGTGCTCTAAGTTTCATTACAATGAGAGGATATTTTCTTTAGTGTCATATCATGAAGTGTTTTGAGTTGCAAGTTGGCTAAAATGATATTGTTCACCAATGATAGAATTGATTTATTTGCTCATATTGTATGCTGCATGCAATTTTCTTTTTGGGAGTCCAATTTAACATCAATCTTTGTATGTTGTTCTTGGCACAAACTGGGCATCAAGGAGGGTTTGCATTGGTCTATCAGTTACTGATGGTTTTAAAATATACCGACATTTTGTAGTTTTTCTCTATTTCATTATTCAGTGTATTAATCTTTTTAAGTGGGCGCTATGACCATCAATCTGTGCATAAGTATTTTACAAAAGTAAGACGTTATATTGACAATTTTGTTGAAAATAATTCTTTTATTACATAGTTATTGCATGCTTGTCTGATTATAACAGATCAAAACTCTTGTTTTCAGTTGTCAGGAAAAACATAATTGTCGGTTTTATCTGCAACTACACATTTTGTATATATCTGTTAATTACTGAAGATCTCTCTATCAGTATGTGTGTATTGAATACATTTATGATGAAACATATATTTTGACTACCCTGTTTTAATACTTGTCTATAAAATACCTGTGTATGAATCCTTCGTGTATTGAATACCTTTGTAGTAACACTTTTATACTGAACATTTAATCCCCTAGTATTTCTTCCATTGTATTACTGCTTGTTTATTTGTCCACAACTCCATGGACTTTAGAAAGTTGATGTCTGTTTTTGTGGTTCAGGATGGCACTGAGAGGACCATTGAAAGTTTGTCCCTCATTGATGCCGTCATGCCCAACGTCATAGTGAACCACCAGCAGCAGCTCCAGCAGGAGCAGCAGCAGAACACCTCTAGCTCTAACAGCAACAACAACCAACAGCACCAGCATCAGAGACCTGCTGTCAAAACAGAGATTCAAGCCACCAATGGAGAGGACTGTGAGTGCAGGATCATTTTGCTGGAAGTGCAAGATGAGGAGTGTGTAGGCTTGTTATTTACATTATTATCCACTTCCTCTTACTTGATTTAGAAGACTGTAACTCTGATAACTATTCCTGACAGTAGCTGGGAACTGCAAGTGTGAAAACGTTTGGTTTCCTGTTTGGGTCCTCTGAGTTCATCTCTTTAAATTCTTGATAATTTTTTGAATGATTGCTTCTGTATATAAAAATGAATATTGGTTTTTTAGAGGTAGGAATTTTATCACTGCAACTTGAACTCTTTGTATATGTGGACACGATTAAACGAAGCAAAAATACATCAAACACCAAGATTGATAGTGTTATGCAACAACTCACTTGTCACAGTGTTATCTACACTGACTCTCTTGTCACAGTGTTGTGTATCTACACTCTCTCTTGTCGCAGTGTTGTCTATCTACACTCTCTCTTGTCAGTGTTGTGTATCTACACTCTCTTGTCAGTGTTGTGTATCTACACTCTCTTGTCAGTGTTCTGTATCTACACTCTCTCTTGTCACTGTTGTGTATCTACACTCTCTTGTCAGTGTTCTGTATCTACACTCTCTCTTGTCACAGTGTTGTCTATCTACACTCTCTCTTGTTGCAGTCTTGTCTACACTGACTTTACATTATAAACACCAATACATTATAAATACCAATACAATTTCTTTTATATTAGTCCTACCCTGAACACAATTTGGTGTATCACAGCCTGTTCTGGTGGTGGTGCCTCAACGACGGGTTCAGGCTCTGGTGCAGGCGGTGGTAGTGGTAGTGGCAGTGGAAGTGGTAGTGGTGGTGGGGGTGGCACTGCGGGCAGTGGTGGCAGTGGTGGCGTGGAGAGTATGGATGTGGACAGCAGTGTCGAGATCCCTGTCACCAAGGCAACCATCTTACGCGGGCACGAAAGCGAAGTCTTCATCTGCGCGTGGAACCCCACCACGGATCTTCTGGCATCAGGGTATGTGCTTCATGATGTGCTGTTTGTGCTTCATGATGTGCTGTTTGTGCTTCATGATGTGCTGTTTGTGCCTCATGATGTGCTGTTTGTGCCTCATGATGGGCTGTTTGTGCTTCATGATGTGCTGTTTGTGCCTCATGACTGAGTGTTTGAGCTTCATGACTGAGTGTTTGAGCTTCATGACTGAGTGTTTGTGCTTCATGACTGAGTGTTTGTGCTTCATGACTGAGTGTTTGTGCTTCATGACTGAGGGTTTGTGCTTCATGACTGAGTGTTTGTCCTTTATGGTTTACTGTTTCTCATTCATCACTGAGGGTTTGTACTCGTAATTCTAAACTGACTGTGCTTTAGAACTGGCCTTAAACTTTTGAGATAAGCCTGGTGATGCAGTGGGAAGTTTTGCTGCTAACGTGTGTTGTGTGACTCCAGTTGCTTGCTCATCAGGGAGGCGAGAGTCAGATACCTGGAGTTAGAATAGAATAGAATGAGGCTATATGAACGAACCTTCTGGCCCATTCTTGGGTGGGGTAATTACTTCGATAATTATTCGGTTGTTTACCCAAGTCCCATGCCGTATTTGTAGCCGCGTCAACCATGTCGGCAGCAAGATCCGCCGGAACAGATCTCCATAACATGATCAGCTACCTTCCTGTTGTTGTTGTTGTTGTTGTTGTTGTTGTTGTGTTGTCTAGCTGATGTCCCTTCACTCTCAACCTACTTCCCTCCTCCTATCCGCCTCCACCGTACCCCCTGAGTTCCCCCCTCCCCCTCTGGATCACCTGCTAGCTCCTTTCCTGCCGTGAGGGTGTGGCATGGGACTTGGGTAGCACGGCATGGGACTTGGGTAGCACATCATAGGACTTGGGTAGTAAATCAAGAATGGTCCTATCGGTTCGTTACTGTTGTTATATTCAATGTACACCATCGAATATGGCATAACCTTCACAAACAATATATTCATCAGATGAAAAGAAGAACAACGTAAAATAGAAATATTTTTAATGACATGTGCTTTGCAATAAAAATATTTTATCATCAGTGCTTCAGTGGATAAAAGTTGAACTTAGAATGCAGTGAAAATGAAAGTAGGGAAATTTTCATTTGTCTGTTTAACCTAAAACCAAATCATTTTACGTTCATGAACTAATTTAATTTTTCTCGTCCGTATTAAGTTTGACTGTTTTTGAGTCCAGCACTGAAGATGGAATCTTTGTATTCCAGAATGTTTGCTGTTGAAAATGTTCCCTTGATTCTTCTTTTAGTCTAACATGCGAGATTTTGCAGTAATCAGCCTACTAGTACTATGACTTATTTTTATTGTTTACTTGGGGACAAAATTGTTTCATTGTTTAAATTAATGACCAAGGAGTGTAATAGTAAGACATTATTGAAGCAACACATGAGCTTCAGTGCAGGTGTCATTGCGCAGGTCCGGCGACAGCACTGCGCGTATTTGGAACCTGAGTGCGATGGATGTCCCTTCTGCGTCAGGCGGTGGCAACACCGTCCTGCCTGTGTCCTCATCCCCAGCAGGAGGTGCTGGGGGGTCTTCTGCCCCGTCCCAGCTTGTACTGAGGCACTGCATACAGAAGGGCGGCACCGAGGTGCCCAGCAACAAGGATGTCACATCCCTCGACTGGAATGTGAGATTGGTTCTGGCTGTCCCTCCTTTGTGTTCTGGCTGTCCTTCCCTTAATAACGTGAACATTAGCCTGTCACAGTGGGAAAGCCTAACGTGAACATTAGCTTGTCACTGTGGAGAAGCATAACGTGAACATTAGCTTGTCACAGTGGGGAAGCCTAACGTGAACATTAACTTGTCACAGTGGGGAAGCCTAACGTGAACATTAGCTTGTCACAGTGGGGAAGCCTAACGTGAACATTAGCCTGTCACAGTGGGAAAGCCTAACGTGAACATTAGCTTGTCACTGTGGGGAAGCCTAACGTGAACATTAGCTTGTCACGGTGGGAAAGCCTAACGTGAACATTAGCTTGTCACGGTGGGGAAGCCTAACGTGAACATTAGCTTGTCACTGTGGAGAAGCATAACGTGAACATTAGCTTGTCACAGTGGGGAAGCCTAACGTGAACATTAGCTTGTCACAGTGGGGAAGCCTAACGTGAACATTAGCTTGTCACAATTATGAGACTTAACACAACGTTTACCTGTGCAGTGTGACGGTATTTTACTGGCCACTGGTTCCTACGACGGTTATGCCCGCATTTGGACCAATGATGGGCGCCAAGCATCCACTCTGGGGCAACACAAGGGTCCCATTTTTGCCCTCAAGTGGAACAAGAAAGGAAATTACATCCTGTCCGCAGGAGTAGATAAGGTATTCTGTGTAGGGCCTTGTGGTATTTTGCTATTCTATGCTTAAAGTATGGAACTTTTTGTGTCCTTCCTGAAATACTTGAATTAGAAATAATTCTCTTTAGTCATATGTGTATTCTGAATATTTCGTTGTACATAAAGTTTAGTGAAATTGCATAACAAGCCTCTGAAAGTGAGTGGTAGTTTACGCAATGCATTGTTCAGCATGAAAATACTAGGTCGTTATAGGGTTGATATCTTGTATATCTTGCTGCCCACCCGTAAAATGGGTGGGCAGCTGAAACCCCCAGGCGCTCGGCTGCTCCCTGAATATAAATGTAAACATGATACATGCTTAGTTCTCGTATTTGACGCTCTTCGAAATAGTTTCCGTGTCTCCTATAGAATAAAGATACGAGCAGGTAAAAATTTTTGCTCGCTCTTAGCATGACAACTAATCTCACGTGTCCTTGGTTGTCAGTGTGTAGTTGATTATTCTGCTGTGTGAATGACTTATTTCTTCATAAAAAATTTAAGATTATTTTTTTTGTCGTTACATTCAAACTTCAGCCTATGCAAGCAGCCAAGTCAGGTTGAAGTTTCTAGAAACGTGTGTTATTCTATTCCACTTGTCAAATACGATGTTATTTATTGGTGCTCTTCGGGTAATTTAATTAGTTCAGGCCTTCCATCCTAAAACTGTAATTGCCTCGCTCTGTACTGTAAGTGAACTATTCATAATTATTTTTTCCGTACGGCTTAGGGATTTCTCGCTTACTGTGATCTGCATACACCTACCAAAATAACTCAGTATTGTTACTGACTACCATCATACACCTACCATAACAACACAGTATTGTTGCAGACCACCATCATACACCTACCATAACAACACAGTATTTTTGCAGACCACCATCATACACCTACCATAACAACACAGTATTGTTGCAGACCACCATCACACACCTACCATAACCACACAGTATTGTTGCAGACTACCATCACACACCTACCATAACCACACAGTATTGTTGCAGACTACCATCACACACCTACCATAACAACACAGTATTGTTGCAGACTACCATCATTTGGGATGCGTCTTCAGGACACTGCCGTCAGCAGTTTGCATTCCACACAGCCCCAGCGCTCGACGTCGACTGGCAGACCAACACCTCCTTTGCGTCCTGCTCCACTGATCAGTGCATTCATGTATGCAGCCTCGGCCAGGAGAAACCCATCAAGTCTTTCAAGGTATTGATGTGGTGTTGGCAGCTCATTGGTGCTACCGTGTTGACATATTCATCAAGTCTTTCAAGGTATTGATGTGGTGTTGGCAGCTCATGGGTGCTACAGTGTTGACATATTCATCAAGTCTTTCAAGGTATTGATGTGGTGTTGGCAGCTCATGGGTGCTACAGTGTTGACATATTCAAGTCTCAAGGTATTGATGTCTCTTGCATACTCAAGTCTTTCATGGTATTGATGTGTTGGTAGCTCATTAGTGTTAGTATTTTGCAAACTCAAGTCTTTCAAGGTATTGATGTGGTGTTGTTGACCTCAAAATCGTCAGTAATAAGCATTTGGTTTATTCATCAAGTCTGTGGTGGTATATACGTGGTATTAGTAGCTATTTATGGATGTCCTGTATGAAGGATTTTTCGGTATCCTCCAGTCGTGTATTAAGTAGTATATCTCAGCAAGAAGTATAGGCTTAATAAGGCATGTCATTTTATGTGGACATGAATGAGATACAATTTCATTAGTTATTTTGCTCCAAAAACTAGCCTAAACCCGTGTTTTCTGATGCACTTGAATGATGTGAGTGGATGGATTTAAGAGAATTGTCATTTTTATGGTAGACGAAAATTTGTCAGTCTTCATCTGCACAACTTGTGGCAGCGATACACATAGTCTGTCTTGTGTGTGATTCTTAAGCAACTTAGAAGTACACTTAAACCTCGTTATTTTTATCATTATTTGCATTATTCACAACCTGTAGTGCTTTTTCAATAATGTTTTCATTATATTTACTACTGTCCCTTTATTTTCGTGATCTTCGTCGACTTTTTCTTTCATATATGTATAAGCTTTTCAAATCATAGATTATGACTTTATTGACGACAAATAACGAGGCTTGATTGTAAGACTTCTGAGTGCTCTGCTCACAGGTACCATAACTCAATGGTAGTTCTCTTTATACATAGCATATTCAAACCCCTAAATATCTCTTGGCTCTGGCTTAAATAATAATTAAATTGGCTTAAATATCTTTACCTGGCAACGTTTACGATTGTTTCAAGGCTTGGGAGTAAGTGTATGGGAGAATAAGGAGTGAGTGAACTGAATATTCTGCACACATATGCCATCACTCGAATACACCTACGATGCTGCTTCAAAGCTTGGCAGGTCAACTGTACTCTCAAACAAACAAACAAACAATCTTTATTTCCAATCAAGTACACAGTACATAGACATTTAGTACATTGGTTTTTCAAATTCTTAAGGTTAACATTCTTAGAGTAAGGATGATGGTGAGCTCCATGCGACGATCGTGGGATGTGTCCATGGGCGGGGAGTTGAGGGCTTACCGATAAGTATGTTGTGCTACTTTTGTTGTTCTTGAATTATGATGCATTTGTATGCTGATTTTGTGCAGGATTGTGTCTGGAGTCATGGCACAAGCTTTCTGTTATTTCTATGAACCAGGGAGGTTGGCTTAGTGCAGAACGATGAAGTTTTAATAGACGTGAAAGGAATTCAGCAAAAGGGTTTTCTACGTGATGCAATGTTGTTTTTATACGTAGTAGTATGTAGTATTTCTATTAATGATTATCAATGAATTAGTTTGTTAATTATCTGTGATAATTAATTGGTGTTATTATGCATATTGAGTTTAAATGTTCAAACTTTATAATTCCAATGAATTTCTTGAACAAAACTTCTTTCATGCTCTCATTCAAATTGCTGAACACTATCAGTGCCTGTCTATAAAATGCTCACTGTTCATACTATTATTTGCATGACATCAGCACACTGGACTAATACTCCATAATGCTATGTACATGTAATAAACAACTCTATTGTGTGCTTTAAAATGCTATGCACATGCAATAAACAGCTGTATGGCGTACTCCATTGTTATGTATATGCAATAAACATGAATATAACTGTATGGTGTGCTTTATTATGTTATGTACATGCAATAAACATAACTGTATTGTGTGCTCCATAATGGTATGTACATGCAATAGACATAACTGTAAGGTGTATATTATATAAATGCAATAAACATAACTGTATGGTATGTTCCATAATGCTGTGTACATGCAATAGACATAACTGTAAGGTGTATATTATGTAAATGCAATAAACATAACTGTAAGGTGTAGATTATATAAATGCAATAGACACAACTGTAAGGTGTAGATTATATAAATGCAATAAACATAACTGTAAGATGTAGATTATATAAATGCAATAAACATAACTGTATGGTGTGCTCCATAATGCTGTGTACATGCAATAGACATAACTGTAAGGTGTATATTATATAAATGCAATAAACATAACTGTAAGATGTTTATTATATAAATGCAATAAACATAATTGTATGGTGTGTTGCGGGCAGGGTCACAGCAACGAAGTGAACGCCATCAAATGGGATCCTCAAGGCAACTTGCTGGCATCCTGTTCCGACGACATGACTCTTAAGGTACTCTACTGGTGGTGATGGTGGTGGGGGTGGTTGTGAGGTGGTGGTGGTGGTGGTGGTGGTGGGGTGGTTGTGAGGTGGTGGTAATGACAGGTGCGGTCGCCGAGGTGATGAAGTATGAAAGACTGTATGATCAGAAGAGGTGATTAACTGAAGTATTTGTGATTATAATCACAAAGGTTAAGAAAGTAAAGTATTTTTCCCTTTAAAGAGAGTGGCTTTTGTATGAGTATAGTATATTATTTACTGAATGAGTGGCCTATCAGTTCTATCGTTCCCGACCGTTGTCATTACGTTTAGTAAAGTGAATGAAGTAAATGCCTGTAAAGCCTTGTTTTTCTTACTGAAGCTAATAGTAATATGTAACCGTAGTGCATAATTGAATTGCAGACAAGTATTCATAAAATAGTGGACTGGTCACGTAGACCGATGAGTTAAACTTCTACTTGAGGTAGAATTGCGACCTCCGTTGGTTTGAAAGCATTTTCTTTACTACTAATTACAGTCTTTTACTTTCAGTATCAAGGTAGAATTGCATTATTGATGTAACCGCTCACCTGTAATTAGTGTGACCACTCACCTGTAATTAGTGTGACCACTCACCTGTAATTAGTGTGACCACTCGCCTGTAATTAGTGTGACCACTCACCTGTAATTAGTGTGACCACTCACCTGTAATTAGTGTGACCACTCGCCTGTAATTAGTGTGACCACTCGCCTGTAATTAGTGTGACCACTCGCCTGTAATTAGTGTGACCACTCACCTGCAAAATGTGTAACAGATCTGGTCGATGCGTCAAGACTCTTGCGTACACGACCTCCAGGCGCACAGCAAGGAGATTTACACCATCAAGTGGTCCCCTACAGGGCCTGGCACCAACAACCCTAACATGAATCTCATCCTGGCCAGGTCAGAACCTCAACTGTTACCTTGTGAAGTTGTAACCCCAACCGTCACCTTGTAAAGTTGCAACTTCCACTGTTACCTCGTAAAGTTGCTACCCCAACCGTTATCTTGTGAACTTGCAACCGCAACCGTTACCTCGCAAAGTTGCAACCCCAACCTTTTCCTCGTGAAGTTGCAACTCCAATCTTTTCCTTGTGAAGTTGCAACCCCAACCTTTTCCTCGTGAAGTTGCAACTCCAATCTTTTCCTTGTGAAGTTGCAACCAACCTTTTCCTTGTGAAGTTGCAACCCCAACCTCCTCCTCGAAAGCTCGGAATTCAATCTAATTCCCACCAAGTACAAATATTCTTACTTGCTTACTTTGTTTTATTTTGATACGATAACTCGAGTCATTTCATTCTTTCCTCTTTTTCAATTATTTTATGCAAGTTTTTCAATACGTCCTACTACTTTTGAATGGGATTTTTTCTTTTGGCCCGTGAGGGTGAGCAATGAGTAGGAAGTGAGTAATGGAGTACACAGAGGCATAGATAACTTGAAGGAAAAAATAGATATGTCAGAACATACACGAGTATGTGCAAATAATTACTGTAGCGAGTGGAAAATGCGTGTGGGTCATCAATATCAAACACAGCCTTTTACCGTTACTGTGATGTATCGTGAGTAAACCATTGTAAACTTTCAGCTTGTAGGCTCACAAAGCAGCGTTCTGATCAAGAAAGCACCAAGACGCAAGACTGGGAACCTTTGTTACGCTCTATGACCCAAAAGAAGTCAATGCTATGTATTGGGAATCAGTCATTCAGGGGTTACACAAGTGTTTGGATTCTTACTCTTTCCCAATAAAGTGGTAATTCGACATACGAGTGTCCTAACTTACGAATTGTTTAACATACGAATGGTCATTTAATTCAGATTTCTGCCCATGGACTGAACCAAAAAACATTCGTATCTTGGGCGGAAATCTAAACCAAATGACCATTCGTATGTTAAATAATTCGTAAGGGAGGACACTCATATGTCGAGGTACCACTGTATGAGATATGTGGCTGATGCAGCTACGTTACTTCTATCTTTCTTTACTTCTATCAGACTCAACCTCTTTCCTGGTGCTCGGTATAGTACCGAGGGAGGTAACTAATTCTATCACTAATACATGACTGTTCGCAGTGCATCATTCGACTCGACGGTGAGGCTGTGGGATGTCGAGAAGGGGGCATGCATACACAAGCTGACAAAGCACTCGGAGCCTGTGTACAGTGTCGCTTTCTCGCCGGATGGCAAATTCCTTGCATCAGGCAGCTTTGATAAATGCGTCCACATCTGGTCCACACAGGTGAGTTTTCTGAGAGTTCAGTAGCCTGCTTTAGTCCAGTGAATGCGTGTGTGTGAATGAATGGAGGTAGGGAGTTGTTCTTGGTCTAGTATCTGTGAGAAAGGAAGGCCTCTACAGTTAGTCTGTTGCCACACTTCTCACTGTGTGTGAAAGGTGAAGGCTTGATGAGCAAGGAAAGCTTTCCATCCCTCTTGTTTTAATTTTTCCTGCCAGTACTAAGTCAATAGTTTAACTCTTAAGTGTGCTAGCATGAACAAAGCTTCGCAGATCAAAACGTTAACCAGCAAGATTTGGCACAACCGAGTCGGGCTTTAGTGTCCTCTCCTACAGAGGAAGAAATAACTATTTTCGTATTTTAACTTCTATGGTAATTTTTTTAAAGCACAACGTTTTAATGCAATAGAAAATTTATATTATTTAGCCTGGGTAATATCGATTTAGATCATATAATTTAGCCAATTCGTAAATTCGCTTTGATCATTTTAGTGATGCTGCTTCAGCCTTTGTATTAGTGTCGCGTCTCTGGACGAGTGTTGCCTCATTGTCTCTGTGCCAATGTTGCTTCTTTGTACAAGTGTTGCATAGTACCAGCCACTAATACTTTATATTATCACCCAACGAACATAACCCGTAGCATTATACGAGTATAACCTGCCCCACAGAGCGGCCAGCTGGTGCACAGCTACAAGGGGACAGGGGGCATCTTTGAGGTGTGCTGGAATTCGCGTGGTGATAAAGTCGGTGCATCCGCTAGTGATGGCAGCGTCTTCGTCCTCGACTTAAGGAAGTAGAAGACACCCAGCTACTCATCTTCGTCAAGCTTTTACGTCCTTGACTTGAGCATGGACAAGTCCTCGACTTAAGGAAGTAAAAGACCGCCATCGTCATTTACTAGACTTGAAGTAAAAGACTGCTATTCACATGTCCTCGACTTGAGGAAGTAGAAGACCGCCGTGAACATGTAGAAGACCGCCATGAACTTGTCTTCCACTTAAAGAAGTAAAAGACCGCCATGGACGTGTCCTTGACTTAAGAAAGTAGAAGACCGCCGTGGACATGTCCTCGACTTACGGAAGTAGACGACATTCTGTCACCCGTCTTCTCGCTTCTTCAGTCTTCCACATGACTTGTGCTTCAAGATTTTACCAGTTAATTTTGATTTTTTCAAGATTTTTTCCTTCTGGCATAGATTTCTGGCAGTTCTTCCAACTGATATAAACTTTTTTAAGTACCTTTTCCTGCTGATTAGACTTTCTTTTGAACATTTTTCCAGATGTTTCTGTCCTGCTGGAATTTTACCTGCGGATTTAATTTTTTTCTTTACCCGTGGATTGCATTTTCCTTTTGAAAGACTGCCAGTTGACTGCTTTTTTCTTTTTAGGAATCTTTGTAGTTACCTAAATTCCTTTTTCACATTATTCCTATTGATTATTTTTTTGGTTTTAAACTGTCCCTGTCAACTGAGCATTTTTCACTTTTTTCTACTCTGCTCTATTTTTCTGTCGTTCTCTATTTCACTTCATTAGTAAAAACGTCCATTTTTTGGTTGCCACTGTCTCATTTTTCTTTACGTCATATTTACATCGCGTTTTGGTTACAATCATCTTCTAGTTATTACCATCTTTTAGTTACATCCATCTTTTGATTGTATTTATCTTTTTGGTACATCTATCTTTTGGTTGTATCCATTTCTTGGTTACATCAATCATTTTGGAGACATCTTTCAGTAAGGTACATCCGCCTTCTGGTTACATCCATCTCTTCGTTATATCCATCATTTATTACATCTATCATTTGGAGACATCTTTTCAGTAAGGTACATCCGTCTTCTGGTCACATCCATATTTCATCATTCATTGTGAACGTTTCTCATCACCGTCATACTCATCGATTTCCCTTCAAGACTTCCTGTGGGACGTTACCGTAGTCTAAAGATAGTGTGACCTCTATGTAGAAGAATGGTCGTGTTTCACTTGCTAATTAATTTAGTGGCTGACACTGGATATTGAGACCTGGAAGAAGATGCTCGCGCAGCTTTTATGAGAAACCTGATGCCTTCGTTTGTGTGGAGATGCTCGAAGCAACGCGAATTTGTTTCTGTAGGGGTAAAAACTAAGCAAATTTTTCTTATTCATTCAACTTTTTGTGTTCACAGACCGTACGAATTTTCAGACGTTGATTTTAAAAGTCTTGCCTCTGTTTTATTTATTGAACATCGCGCGTGTTCTTGTGCGTTCTGTGGCATTAATGTCTCTAATTCGTATACATTAGGCACAGGGGAATGGTGATGATTCTTCCTACCTCCATAATAGGGACTCGTTATTAGTAATTACGATAATATTGTGTGGCAGTTCGATATACAAGCTTTGAAATTGTGATGGAGTTGAAATTGTCATACCTTGCCTCCCTCTTCATTAACTGATTCCAGACGTGTGTGCTGTAACTGATTGAGAATTATGGAGCGTAGGAGGAATTATGGAGCGGTAGGGGAATTATGGAGCGGTAGGGGAATTGTGGAGCGGTAGGGGAATTGTGGAGCGGTAGGGGAATTGTGGAGCGGTAGGGGAATTATGGAGCGGTAGGGGAATTATGGAGCGGTAGGGGAATTATGGAGCGGTAGGTGGAATTATGGAGCGTAGGAGGAATTATGGGGCATAGGCAGATGTTGCTTGACCATCCAGCTGGGCTCCACCTCCATATTCTACCTGTTATTACGATAGGTAAATTTGAAGGTGCATCAAGTCTGTGGTACCCTTAAACTGAAGTTATTTATGCCTGTTATTAGTACTTGATATTGAGTACCCACGCAATGCAATGTCGACAAAATTTATCTTAATTCCTATTCGTAGAAACTTTTTTAAATTCGTTACCGTCTATATATTTTTTAGAATTGAGCTCAAATGCAAACTAAAATAGCGACAAATTGATCTTAATTCCTGTTCTTTAAAACCTTTCAAATTCGTCATCGTCTATTTTTCAACATTGCGTTAAAATGCTAACTAAAATAATGACAGCTCTCGTGTTTTTTTTTGATTGAGGACTATGTATTTGCGGGTTGTCTTGACAGGCTTCACTGACAGCTGTAGTTGCCAGTTTTGTTTAGCTGTTGAAGTAACGTTATTATCTGTACATTTTGGTTTAATCATCTATGAAATTATTCCTGAATTCAGCCGTGAAGTTTTGGCAGGGTTGCACTTGGTTGTGTCTACGAAATATAGTGATGAATGGAGCACATATACTGAAACCCCGCGTGCCAGACTGCTCTTCGCATGCAAATGTGAATTAAGATTTGGCGAGTTGTGGTGAGAACACCAGACTGAAATCCCTGATACCTACTCCCATGTGTGCGTGATGTGAGATTATAAAATCAAATGAGGACTGCATCTTAATACCGTGTATTATTGCTGAGAATGAATGAAATGTGAATTAAGATTTGGCGAGTTGTGGTGAGAACACCAGACTGAAATCCCTGATACCTACTCCCATGTGTGCGTGATGTGAGATTATAAAATCAAATGAGGACTGCATCTTAATACCGTGTATTATTGCTGAGATCGCTCTTATAGAAGCTGCGGTGGTTAAACCAGGATAATATTCATTATAACAAGGGAGTCTCCAATAGCATTACTGTTCTTCAACTTGAACTCCTAGGGGCTTGATCCTTTGTCTGAGTGTGTTGATTTATTCATGCGCGTTTTCAGATCTATCATCCCTGGACTCTAAAACTTAAATAACTATCTCCTGATACCGTGTATCACTGCTGAGATCGCTTTTGTTGTGGCTGCCGTGGTTAAACTAGGAATATACTAAAAATGTATCATTCCTGGTAGAGACTGAAGATGTTACTCGAGTTGACACAAGTTTCACATATTTGGTGAGGCTAAAACCTGAAACTAATTATCTTTAGTGTTTGTCTTGCTATGACCTTTATTTTTTGTTCATCTGTTGTAAGAAATATATGTTTTAGGTCTACTTGTGTTACGCATAGGTTTAGTTTTGTATGATCTAGTTTTAAGAATAAGCAACTCGGGACAGGGTGTTCGAAGATGCGAAAATTTTGCTGCTTAGCTGTGAAGTTAGGGTCACTAATTTCCAAATCCAGTCCTGCTTTCAACGAATCTCATCAGCTTGACTCAGACTTTGCCTCTCATTCTACTCTATTTGACTTGACTGCAACTCCGACTTCAAACTACAAGTTGTTCCCGTGGCTGAAAGCGTTGGACAGTATGTTACTGAATGGAGGAAAGTGATTAAGGCAGGACGGGAGTTTTAGTTCTTATTTTAAAGCTTGTATAGGGCTTACGTTTACGTACAAATTTGCCAGTTTCGGAGCTAAATTCTTCTATGTGCTAGAAACGACTACAGATACCTTGAGAATCAGTGTTGAAGCTTAAAATAACACACTGGATAGTCTCAGTAGTTAACACAATAAGGTCAAATAATTATAAAACCGTGCACAGAGCAAATCGTGTAACTGGAGTTCAGTAACACAATGCAGACTGCCAGCACCTGCTGTAATTATCTGCAGTATATCTTTCATTCATTGAAACCTATCCTTGGGCTGCAGATGGTTTTCTCTTGTAGCTTCTGATTATATTTGGTAATTAGGAATTCGTCCGTATTGTGTACTTTTTGATCATGTGTGTATGTTGCTTTTCTGGACTACTGTCTGTGGGGCAGGTACAATCTACTCATAACATGATGGTCATCATTATTATCTAATGTGATAGTCGTGATTTTCCTCAAATTTGATTGTTGTGATTTATAGGACATGATGGCATTTCTCGGTTAGTAACTGAGGGGCCGTATTTGGCATTCATGGGTTTCTATTGGTCGGAAAATTGTAATTTTTAATTTACGTACCTAAACGTCAAATTGTCCATATCGAGTTTTAGACAATGAACGTATTTGGTGTCATCAAATACTTTATTTTGCGTTTCAGTATTGTTTAATTTTTTTTCCAGCAGAATCTATGTGTGGCTGGCATTCTTTTTTGACCTATTACGGATGAAGGCCAACACACAGCGGGGATCCACACACACACATAACATGACTTTGTAGCGAGGCGCTGCCGCAGCTCTCGGTGCCGCTGTCACCGCCGTCCGGTGTGGATGTGTGGTGCCTGTAAGGTTCCTTTCCCGTTTGTACGCGACTTGCTCTGCGTTCAGCTTATATATCCTCTTTCTATATATTTATTTTGTCGAAACTTGTGATAGCTAGACCTTGTCTTGACGGTTCTCTAAATGACAATTGATGTGAAATGTTGAGAAATTGCTATTTAGTATTCATGAAGCGCTAAAGGTTGGGAGATATTCGAGGGCTTTTCGCTGATGTGTGCTTCGATCACTCTGTGCCTCTTAATTTAGTTCTCCATAACACGTGCTGATTTTATTTGATCCAGCATGCCTTCAAACCTCTCTCTCAAAAACTACTGTGCCTGGCCAAGGTTAACTGAAATTTTAAGTGAGTGACAGACGATTTACTACAGAGGTACCTGTATGAACATTCTGTAACAGTTGTGTAAATATGTAATAAAACCGTGTTTCTTGGTGAAAAATAATTGTCGTAGGTATCGTTGTTGCTGCACTTCTTTTGCCAAGGACCACATCAAAGAACGTAGATCGTGGAAGCCGCTGATAGTAAACATATGTTGTCTCTGCGCTTACAGGAATTTCTAACATTTGTAGTTTCAAATGTTAAAAAATTAGTTAGTTCCTCGAAAGTTAATCTGCAATGTATCGTCTTATTTTAGTACTTCAATCATTCGAAATTAGTGAATTGTACCTGCAAAATCACTTCTACTTTTCATCTTTACCTTTTTTCTTCTGCTTGTTACTCCGTCATTGTTTTTCAATCCATGAAGTTACCGTCTTATAACACCACTACTACAAATTTGAAATGTTTTCAATTGGAGTGTTTTATCTTTCGTTTTGGAGGTTCGATCTTTTTTCCGTTGGAACTGCTGCCCAAACGACAAATTTCGTTAAGTTTTGAGAATCTTGGCACAATTTTCAGGCCAATAATTATGCCCAAATTTCACCATGACCGTTCTTGACAGAAGGCCATTTCTTCGTGATCGAAGGTGTAGCTTCTGTTTAGGTTTTATTTCTTTGGTTAACGTTAGTGTGAATGATGGAAAAAATAATTCTTGTTAGTACTTTTAGTCACTTTTTCAACAACAACAACAACTGATAAATTTTACATGTGAACAAATACAATTCGACCCTGTAAAGCTTGGTAATTAAGGAACTACCTGGACGGTTTCGCTTGAATTTGGTTGTGAAACTCGTTATTTTCTGAACTTGAATTTACCTACAAGTACAACAATTTGTGCAACTTACGTGGATATACAAATATTTAAACTTACCTAGAAATTTTAACATTTATCCACCTTACCACGACATACGGCGCATTTTCAAACATCTAGAAACGAAGCAAATTTTCACACTTGCCTAGAAATGAGGCAAATTTTCAAACCTACCTCGCAATATCTCTAACATTTCTTCAACCCAACTCGAAATACAATTTTTCCAACCTACCTGGAGAAGGGAGTTTTGAGCTCCTGGTTTTCTGATGGATGTTTTGAAACCCAGTAAATTACCTGCGTCCTAGGTTGGTAGAATAACACGAATTTGAACACCCAAATGGCCTGTGAAGAAAATCAAGTGGTATATTACGACATAAAATCAACGGACTGATTTCATGCCGGTCATGAGACTAGCTTTGATCCGCAAGTGATCCCCAAATGTATTTTTTCTCATTAGTACCAATTGAGATTTGTCTACTGACAAGTTTTGCGCGAAAAAATGCTCTTTTGAGTCCGTTTTTACCGTTTATAACATTGGATAACACAGATTATGTGCTTCGCTTTAGGTACAAGACTGAGTCAGAGAGTTACATACAACTATGGGTTACACTTGCGGCACAAAATATTGTGCTTTGATCAAAAATAATTTTGAGTACAAAATAAACTACCCAAGCAGAAAAAAATAGTTCTGAACTGAAACCTATAGAAATTTGGAGCTTAGTATCAAAGAACTTGAGCCTTATAACATACACCTGTTATTAACTTGAGTAGATGAAAAGATGTCTTACAAAAATTCCTAACTAAGCAACGCATTCCAAGACTTGGATATGATCTTACAATTTCCTGATGCTAAGCGAGGTATCGAAAAGACTAATCTCGTTCAGTCTATAAATATATAAAAATTACCAGAATTTCTAATCTAACACGTCGACATTTTCTTCGATAAGGAAGTCAATTCTTGTCTTCGCTCTGAATTGAGTTTCAAAGTCCATCAACGCGAAGTTTTCTAATTTTTTACACCATGAAGTACACTTAACGACATTGGCGTGAAAGTGCACGCCAAAAATAAAGCCTGGCACTATTGATAAAATGCCCCGGCATGGGACTTCGGTATTGAACCAAGAATGGGCCAAACGGCTCGTTCCTATTGCCTTATTCTATTCTATTTTAATTCACTAGAAACAAATTAATAATGCACATTATTTGCTAATGTTTTGTTTCAATTCACTTTCTAATTCCAAATAGTTGACGAAGGCCATATTCTTGGTTCACACACTCAGAAAATGCGATGTCAGGGAACACTTTAGGTGTTTATGCTTCGTTGTGTTTGATAATAAACAAAAATTATGAAGATTTTGTTACCACGGGCTACAACTTCGGTTTCAAATCATAATGCGCTTTCTCAGCATCATTGTCTGGGTCATTTGATTCTAGAAATACTGTAGGTATCGTACCGTGGAAACGAATTCGTTAAATGTATTCTTCGTAAAAGTCTTGTGAATGCCAAGGATACCTCCCTTGCTCAGGACGCCCCCCTCCAGTTGAGCTCTCAGCCTCCTGCTGGGGTAAATGCAGACCTTGAGGATGATCTTGGTCCTCTGGCTGACCTGAAGACGGCACAGCTGGAGCGATGCAATGAGGTTGAAGAAATTCTAGCGGGGATAGAATCTCCGGCTTATGGCTTGCTAGATGTGCCTGGCTGGTAGAACCATCTGCTGGCTGTGGTTTGTCTAATGATTGACTACCAGCTGCAGAAGACTGAATATCCGAAGTTGGAGAGACATTATCAGGAAAGCCCACTGGACCGGCAGTGCTAGGTTCCAATAAAGGCATCTGAGCTCCTGCTTGCGGCGGATAAGGAAAATCAAAGAGATATTTCTCGTCCTTGGACCGCATAGCCTCTTGAGATACCTCTATCTTTACTGGGTCACTTCTCAGCATCTGAGGTTTGCTTCCCAACAAGGGAGTGTCCGCATCCGGTGGTGGTAAGACGGGGAAATCAAAAGGGGAATCCTCGTATGAAGATTGACTGTAACGTCGAGTGTTGTCATTTGAAGATTTGCGACCCAACGTTGGCACACTCGACATGTCTGGTGTGTCGAGTGTCGGTGTATCAAGCATAGGTGTGTCGAGTGTATATGCATCGGGAGTAGGAGAAGGTGTAGCTCTGTCAGGCGACAAAAACTGACCCACACCCCTGACTTTCAGTTTACTTTGTCGCGATCGGTAAGGTGAGAGAGGTTTGTAAATTGTCGTAGATCTGAACGGGCTTGGTGACCTCTCTTGGTCGTGCTTAGGTGTTCGTGAAGTATCGCACACTGGAGAGGAGCCAGGGGTTGGAGATGCGTCGTGAGCAGGAGATAGGTCAAGGGTTAGAGATGGAGATCGTTGAGAAGAAGCCGAACCAGAAAGTCCAGGAGATCCAAAACCAGCGGAGAGAGACGGAGAATCGTCGAATGATTCATCAATGTGGAGAGAAAGAGGTGGAGGCAGCGACTGGCGGGTTGCCGGTGGATACTCGTAATGGAGAGGGTCGTGAGAGGAAGGGGGAGTGTAAAGAGGTGGTGGTGAAGTTTGAGGGAGAGGAGGTGGAATTTCTAAGGCAAGCAGAGGAGCCAATAGAGGTTCTGGACGAAAAATAGCTGGAGTGGAAGGTGGCGTGGCGTCTGACTTTGGATTCCCGTCATTTGATCTGGAAAAGAGGAGATACTTCAACAGTTACTCGAACATAGTTATGAAAAATGTTAAGACTTGTAGTAAAAGCTGGGGGACGTTCGTAGAAATGTTCTGGTAGATAAAATAGAGTTAATGGTAACATTAAATAAAGGTACTATAGTACTTTCAATCGGTAACACTCACGCTTGCTAGTAAAAAGCTCACTAGCTTCTGGAACAAAATTTTAATCTACCGTAATACAAGGATGTGGCACACCAGAAAGCTGCTCTCAAAACATGGACTTCAAGACCACCAAAACTAATCTTCATCACATGTGATAAAAGGCAACGGTATCTTTAAATCATTTTGAACTGGTGATGCAGCACGTTCAGAAAACGTGCGTGCATCCATTAGACCATATCAATTAATTGATAACACTCCCGCTTGCTTTCATGGATGCTTTTGCGATTAACTGCTGCAGTGTTTGCCCTAAAATCACGTACTTTCCCTGCAAGACTTGCTACCCTCAATGAAACATCGGTGATCCTAGTTCTGCTTGCCCTGACTACTTCAACCCTGACTATCCTAGCTGCAACCATACTAACAATGACTGCTATCATCGACTCTTCTTTATTAATATAAAAGCTTAATACTCGGAACCCTGATGCCCCTTGCAGTTTTCATGTGAAAGGAAGACTTCAGTTTTGTCTACCGCATCACTGCTACAGTTTTCCTACGGAGGAAGCACTACAGTTTTGTCTACTGCATCACTGCTACCGTCTTCGTACAGAAAGAAGCACTACAATCTTGTCTACTGTATTATTGCCACAATCTTCCTACGGAAATAAGCACTACAGGTTTGTCTACTGTACTATTGCCACAGTCTTCCTACGGAGAGAAGCACTACGTTCTGTCTCCTGTATCACTTCTGCCGTAACATTGCCTACCGTTTTCCTGTCTTCCTACGAAGAGGAGCACTACAGTTCACAGGAATCTTGCTGGCTGAGGTGCTGGTAACTGTGAAGGCGCCGGAAAACATTCAGTGAGTAAAGAAGTCATTTCCCATCTACAACTTTCTCAGGTGACGCAAATGGGAAAAATAACACAGTGAAAGCAAGAAAAGCAGACAACACTTACGCTCAAGCAAAGCTGGGGTACAACAGACGTCCTAACATCTATATTCTTCATTTTACTGACGGCAAAAAATATCTGACTAGTTGAAAAATTCAGTGAAAACGCCTGAAGAATATTTTGCGCACCCACTTCGCAGGCATCTTTTATTCATTTTTGTATTGTTACAGTAGTTCTTCATCAAAATATTCAAATAAAAGGCTTCTTATTCTCCTTACTTGCGATTTTTTTTCATAGATTGTCCCTTTAGGCAAAGTTAAGCACCGCTGTACAACACAAAAATGTGTGACTCGAATTTAGACGTTGCAGGAACCCCTCTCTCAGTGACGGGCTTTACTTGGCATGCACCGTTTAGACTCAATGAAACTCACACATGAAGAGCTCGCGAAATATTCAGAAAAGTAGCTTTCATTTAACCCTATAAGAGCAAAGTAATTTTCGTAATGAACCACTTTATAGTTATTCTGATCTTTTTTGTAATTTTATCTCTGTTGAATTGGACATTTAGAATACAGGGATAAAGTTAATTAATTCTAATGTGCTTCAGGAACGAGAGTCGTCCACGCAAAGTGAAAGAAAATGAGCGAATGCATTGTAACACTATGTATAATATTTATTAAAAAGGAGGTTTAGGACACGTTTATTCTGTTTAATAAAATGTTTGAAAACTCAAGAACAGGTTTGGATGGCTGTACACGCAGATGATACGAGGAGCACTAGGAAAAAGTCAAAGCAATTTAGTTCCAAACAAAAAACAAAGTTAAATATTAAATTAGAGTAATTTTTCGATGTTAATAAACGTATGAGAAACACAAACATGTATTGAAGGTGCTGAATATACTGAACAAATGAATGTGGCGATAGCAGAATAACATGAATTGGGAGATAACACAGTAACATGAATGACGAAATAGTAGAATAACTAAGGTGTTATTTCACTAGACGAACAAGGAAAAACCTCAAAACTTGAATAATGAAGTAGTAAAAAATACTAATTTGGACAAGGCCTTACCCACGAGGGGGCGGGACTTCATCATTGCTGCAGGTGGGTGGAGCCTCGTTGCTGCTGTGGCTGCTGGCACTCCAGCGCTTACTGGACTCGCCTGTGACACGATCACTTCAATATAAAAACTATGAACAATGTAACTCAACTTTATTCTGGTATCAAATTAATTAAAAGAATATAAAATATTCTTTATTTTCTGAACAAATCACCCAGTGCTGTATCACATAGTGGGATATAAATCCTCAGTACTTGGAATTGGGTTTTTAATTCTTGACCCTTATATCTTAAAACTAGTAATGTTGGTGAATGTGTGTCATGTTGTGATATATCGCTATTTTGTTATTGAAGGTATTGTAATCATATCGAATAAGTCGAGGACGACATACCTGGATCAAATATGAATAAAACGAAGATGAATATCTAGTGAATAAAACGAAGAAGAATGACAGGAAAATGACTGCGCTCAAACAGAATGTGCAGAAGCGACATGTTACACACATTCTCAATAAAAGTAAACAACAAAACAAAAAAACCTAACTCCAAAAACATAACAGAACCTACAACGACTCACGTATCGTGCACCTAAATTCTTGGAAATAACTAGAACAAACACCAACTCTTTAGAAAGAAACTGACGGGGCATACTGCACAATCTTTCCTGCATGTTTTCAGGGACTTATTTCCTTTATTTTAATGTAGATGTGCACTTTATCTTCTATTGTAAGAGACGTTAAGGTCTTGCTCAGCAAACCACAATAGGTGCTGATTCGGATCTTGTTCTATAAGGTAGTTTAACTTCATTTGCTCACGCCGTAGTTATGAGCGAACGCAAAGGATCTGAAAAACCTCTCTTTACCAGCACTTACTCTCTCATAACTGTTGCTCTAGTTTTCAGGACGAAATACAAGCACGACTACCCCTTTTTTATGAGGGTGAAACATTGCTTAACCCTTTCGATACTGACGGTACCTATAAGTACCGCTCCAATTTTGCAAACGCTGGTAGGGCAGTGCAAGCTACAGTTTGATCAGGACAATGCAGTGACCGTAAAACATCACAAAGCATCTTTTTTTTTTAAATTTGAAGTTAAATATGTTGAAAAGGTTCTGTTATTTGCATCATGGTACCGAAAGAGTTAAACCACAGATTTTTGTAGAACTTTCGTTTGGGAAATCATGAAGGGTCATAGTACATGAGTGTATCAGACGTTCTTTTCAAAATGCTCTCAATGCCCACAACTGAGAACTTTTCCATACAAAACTTTTGTCTAGAGACAATGATGACCAACCAAGTTTAAGCTTTGATTTTTAAATAAGAGCAGGCACAATTATAGTAACAATAACATTCTATAGTAATCATTATCTATGTTCTTTATTACATATCATAGTAACATGCATTGGGAACTGGTTTTAAATTTTAAACTCTAGCATCTTACGGCTTACAATTTGATTGTCACTCCGTTTTATTAAATGAAAATGTCACAAAAATTAAGACTAAATAAACGTACTTGTTTTAGAGCAATAAAAATCTCATGAGAATTTTTTATTTACTACACAATATTAGTCAGGATCATCATTCAGGAGAATATTAAGTTTAATTAAGCAGCATAGTAACGAAAATATAATTCTGTGTTGAAACATTAGCGATTTTTCGAATATTAACGAAAATATTTTTCCTAATAATGAAAATATTATTTTGAGTCATCAAAAAAATATTTTTACAATATTAATGTAAGTATTACTTTGAGTAATATAAAATATAGCAATTTCTTTATTCAGGACGTTTTAAAATGACTTCAAACATTTATTAGTCAGTTAATGCAAACCCGATGCTCGTTCATCCGATTCTTGCTGATAATTGAAAATAAATTGAAGTAAGATTTAATTATATGACATTTCGAAACTCCAAACACATTTTTAGTTCTTCATTATATTTTGGTTTCATTAAACCGACGAATGAGAGAGATTAATCTACGCCACCTTGTTCGAGGGACAACTTACTAGCAGGGAATTTAAACAAAATATTTTCATATCAATAACATAAACGTCATTTGAACAATGAAATATTCTTCATAATAATAATGTGAACACCGCCTGCACTACTAAAGAAAATAGTAGTTTTCTTATATAAGAAAAGTAAGTGGGAGGCACACCGTACAGAAGACTCACCTTGTGGGCTGGTGGGGCTGGTGGGTGAGGGAGGCTGCACAGTAAATGAGTGATTAGCCACTGGTTTATGAGTGATTAGCCACTGGTTTATGAGTGATTAGCCACTGGTTTATGAGTGATTAGCCACTGGTTAATGAGTGATTAGCCACTGGTTAATGAGTGATTAGCCACTGGTTAATGAGTGATTAGCCACTGGTTAATGAGTGATTAGCCACTGGTTAATGAGTG
>VCRD01002430.1:2495-21776 GCA_006783055.1 Trinorchestia longiramus | reverse complement strand
CAGTTGTGCCCTGAAGCTGATCAGTCGTTTACCTCAATGAGCTTGTATCCTAGATACTCAAAATACTGCCAGTTGTGCCCTGAACCTCATCACTCGTACAAATACAGCTGATATTAGATCTTTTTCCAGTCAAAGCCACAGGCACATTCTAGCTTCTGAGGCATCAAGATAAATTCAGAATATACGAAAAACGCAAGGAACACAGTACAGTTGATGGAGTTAGCTTTCAATATTAATTAGGAAAGTTCTTTGATCCATGTTTAAATAACTTTTCTTTGGGTTTCAAGAATTTACAAACAAAATGTGAAAATCAGTATAAAAATGACTCAGAGTACTGAGATTCATACAAAACCTTCAAGCAACAGGAAAGGGCATGAGATAATTATACCTCCGGCCATGTACACTGGCCTTAAATGTATATACTTTAGACGACAGAAAAGGGACAATTCACCTACATTAACACGTTGACTCCGAAGTGTTACGTATGTGGACCACTTAGGTTACGTTCTGTTATTTTTTCAGATCCTTCTAGTGACTATGCGTACAAAGTGAAGATTTACACCAGTCAGGCAATCGGAGGCAACGTGTTAACTCCTTACACCACCAACCGTCTGATGAAGTTCTATCTCTGGCTCTTCGTTCCTGGTCAGTCTGGCTGACCCTCCTCGCCATGAGTCGACCGTGAGAGCTCCTTTTGCTGCCGGGTTTTGCCTTCAGGCCTTCAGCGAACACCTTGAGGCTCGTGATGGAAGGGCGGTGCCCCGTGTCGGCACCGAGGGAGGTTCCTGAGCCCGGGGTACTAAGGGTACCTACAGACAGGTCCTCAACATTCATCGTACCTCAAATATATGGCGTCCTAAAAACTAACGTTCGGTTTATAATGACGACAAATTAGTCGTACTGTTCTCAATGATACCGAAAATGGTCGTTTATACAGATTTATTTCACTCAATGCATTGATACAAAGGATTTAAAATGAAACCGAATGATTGGGAGAATACAAGATATATTTTATCGAACTGATAAATGGATGGCTTACTGTCACATGAAATGACCAACCCACAACGCTCGCTCCAATCTTTTCATCGTGATTGGAGGGGCAAATAGGCAGCCTTGAAGCCAAGGCCTATGGAACCTGGCTCACCGTGATTGGTGGGATCAGCAGCAGACTGCGCGGCATCAGCCAATCGCGTGCCAGAAGAGCCGGGTTGCGGGACCAAGCTCACTGTTTCCGAGGATTTTGCAAGGTCACCACCAGAACTAACGCGGGATTTCCGTCTTCCAGTGCTCGTCGTTTCCCCGCTACGATCAGCCCTCGCTGTAAAACTTAGAGGCTGGCCGGACTGTTGACCACAATATGGAAATCAGTAAAGCAATTGAACGAGCACCGGTGCATGAACAGGACAGTGAAGTAGTATCCTAATCGTTTGACACGCTGAAGTGTTTCAAAAGTTTGAATATAAACCCAAATAATTGTCATGAAGAGATTTCTTACACGATTTACTCGCTCTATCAAACGAATTTCCTCTCATTCGAGGTGAAAGAACATCACAAATGAAGACACTATGAGACAAGGAAACTGACTAAGTCTAACATCTTATTTATGAGGCTGCATATTTAGAAGCATCGGGATATAGATTAATGTATAGTACCTAGCATGTACATTTATGAGACATGGCCGAGTTAGTTGAGCTTGCAGTATCGCTTACTAAATACTCTGCATTGGTTGATTGTTGTTTATTCATATCTGAGAGGCCAAGGATTAATTTAATTTATTCTATAACAATAATAGAACTAGTACAGCTGGTAAGGAGAACTAGAATTTACATACACCAGGTGACATTTTCCAGCTACCACCGCAACACGTTCAATTAAGCCCTCCAATGCACTTGACCTGACAAATAAATCAGCCAATACACTTCCCCTGACGCCTAAGCCAGCCAATACACTTCACCTGACGCCTAAGCCAGCCAATACACTTCACCTGACACCTAAGCCAGCCAATACACTTCACCTGACACCTAAGCCAGCCAATACACTTCACCTGACGCCTCTGACACACTTACTGCGTTTCTGTTTAGTGATGAAATACTTCCTGCACGAGAAACAAAGACACAAATGATTTGTAATCTCGATGTGTTTGCACTTATTATAATTCATGGTTAAGAAACAGGTACGATTAATGCTTCATATAAGGAACAAGACACAGATTACTGTCTCGTTTAAGAAACGAGAAACAGATTAATATCTCGTCTAAGAAACGAGAAACAGATTTGTATCTAGTCTAAGAAACGATAAACAGATTAATATCTCGTTTAAGAAACAAGAAACAAATTAATATCTCGTCTACAGGCCCAGCATTTTACAAGTGACCTCTGAAAACAACACACACAAACGTATTGCTGGTTCTTTCTTTATGACATAAAAAAATGAACATTCACACGTGCGCTATACCTTCATACACCACTGACAGAACATAGTAGCTTAGAACGTAATAATATCTCCCCATCTCATGAGTTATCCAAGACGGCCTAAGCTGCGCACAAAATCCCAGGTTTCCCCGTGAGCTGTCACAATTTCATTGCACAAGTCAACTCACCAACAGGAGAACCACGATCAATCGAAGGGTTGCTGCCCTTCAATTTGTGCGCGATGAAATTGATGACGGAGTTGATGGGAGCCAAGTTGAAGCTCGAGGCGTTCGACATCTTAGAGTTGGTGCGCCGGAGCCCACCTTCCTCGTCCTGCAAGAAGGAAACAACTCAAAATGTGTGTACTAAAGAACGTCAGAACGCATAGTTGTACTCGAATAAAAACAGTTGTATTCGAAGAAAAACAGTTGTATTCGAAGAAAAACAGTTGTATTTACAGAAAAACAGTTGTATTTACAGAAAAACAGTTGTATTTGAAGAAAAATTGTTGTATTTGCAGAAAAATTGTTGTATTTGCAGAAAAATTGTTGTATTTGCAGAAAAATAGTTGTATATGAAGAAAAACCACTAAAAATATGCGTACATACTTAGATATGTCAGATCGCATAGGTGTACTCGAGTAACCGAGTTAGTGATGTTGATACTAAACTGATCGTAACTTTATTACGAACATAATAAAGAGTTGCGTGGACTTATATTGGGGATGAGATCATTGAAGGACAAACTAAATGCCTTCCTCGAAAAGGACAAAGATAGGTATAAATGTGTTCGTTTAGTGTTAGAAATGTTGTTTGTAATGAGCGCAAGTTCATATTACAAATGATTACAGCAGCAAGAAGTGAATCGTAGATGATGAGTACAAAAACTACATATTACAAACAATATAGACGGGAGTCCAAAAACGTATTCATTTAGTGTCTGAATTAGAAACAAAAAAGGAGGTAATAAAAGCAATAAACCTCTTCGGTCTCCTCGACGACAGGAAGAAGCTCCATATCCTGCTGGGACACCTCGATGTTGGCGGTGGAACCAAGGTGTGGCTCGATGGGCTTGTATTCTTGGGAGGCAACTGTGTAGGGCAGCTCCTGCGGCACCACCTCGTCCCAATACATGTCTTGGATGAGCTCCGGATGCTCGTTGTGCATCTCATCCACGATCAGGTAAGATACCTGCGGCCAGAAGTAAATTTGAAGTCGTATGTTATAACCAGATAAGATAGCTGCGGGCAGAAGTGAATCTGAAGTTGTATGTTTTAACTAGATACGACACGTACGAGTAGAAGTAAATTTGAAGTCGTTTGTTATAACCATGTACGATACTTGCGGGCAGAAGTGAATCTGAAGTCGTATGTTATAACAAGGTACGATACTTGCGGGCGGAAGGGAATCTAAAGTTGTATGTTTTAATTAGATACGACACCTACGAGTGGAAGTGAATCTGAAGTCGTTAGTGATAATCAGGTACGATAGTTTGGCAACACTCATAACACAGTCAAGTGTAAATGGCAGGTACAATACTCAAGTCGAAAAAAAATAGAGAAAAATTTACAATACTATTCAGGTTTAAAAGCGACCATGTGATCATACAGTATGACATCAGTAACACAGTAAAAGTAATAACAGTTGCATCTCTATAATTATTATATTATAATAATTCATTGAGAAAGTTGACAACCTATCCTTGATATGGCCATACCGGCAAAACATCGGAAGGATCTAAATATTTGGTAACTGAATTCTTAATCATTCATTATTCAATTAATTCGGCACTATGAAGCAGAGATAAGAAAAAAGGCATAAATTAACTAATAATCATTTCCAATAAAAGATTTAATACATTTAGGTTGTGATTTAGTCTCTGAGTATGCATTGCACTGGAGTTATTTGTAGTACACAAATTATATGCAACAGAATTCTTAAGCTTTTCATAGAAACATCTAAACTGGTTAGAAAGTTATGACCCAGGTGTGCGTTTGCCAAAATATTTGGTGATCATGATCTAAACATCTTACTCCCTCGAAGCGCAATCCTTTTCGCTAATCCGAGCCAGGTTTCCATTCCAGCGAAATTATATTCAATTTTCAAATACTACCTAGAATTTTGTACCTGCAGATTACGATCCACGAGCCAGTTAATCTCGAAGTCATCGTCGTCCTCTCCAAAGGGATTAACGAGCGACTCGGCTACTTTGAGCCAGCCCATGTAGAAGAAAAACTGCAGGTATGTGAAGATTGGGATGTAGAAGTCGATGGAATTGTTCTTGTAGCCCTTGGTGGTGTCTAAGAACTGGCGGCCCATCAGAGTTGAAAGGAAGAAGGTATAAACAGCAAGCGTCACCACCTGTGAAAGATGAAGTACTTGTTAACTTTGCGCAAGGTAAAGACTTCGTTGAAATACTCGACACATGCAAGATTCTATCACATTCAGAGGTGATCAATTAAAAGTAATAAGAAAAAACCTTGCTCTGCAAGGTCCCCCAACAGCAAAGTCTTCATAGTAAGGAGGATAATGACTAGGATAGGTAATGATACAGAGTCAAACGAGAATGTTCCATGTACGAGTATTTAGTATGCATACAAGCGCAAGGTCCCACATAAAGTTAAACTTTGGTACTGAAAGAAGCATACTGTAGGGCAGTACGAATACACTTGGCTGGGCCTTGGATCCAGAACCTTAAAGATTAACTTAAGAAGTTGTGGTTATTTCATTTTGTGACTGAACTTCCGTCGTAGTTGTGTTATGTTACTTTTCTTTTTAAAATATAGGTTCTCCAGAAATCTTCAGCCTAAGTAGCATTATAATTTGAAGGTTAAGCTTAGAGGAGCGGAGAAACCGCTTTACTAATTGATTCAATCAACGTAAGTAATCATATTTGAAAAATATAAAATTACGATGTGAGCAGAAACAAAAAACGTAGAACTTTTCCCTGCAGGATGTCGTAGAACACATTAACTTTACTACAAGGGTCTTGTAGAAGTAGCGAATAGAGGCAAAATTTAGCCTTTCTCAGCACGATGTTATAAAACTAATCAAGACAGTCACAACTTATCTGATGGAGTACATGCATTTCAGATCTTGTTCTAAAATAAAAACACACAAGGAAAGAGCACTAGAAACCCACACACAATTTCTTCACTATTGGAAATTCGGAAACAGAGAGTCGGAAAGCACCGTGTACGTACGACAAAAAACGAGGAGAATAAGGCAATAGGAACGAGCCGTTTGGCTATTCTTGGGTCGATACCCAAGTCCCATGCCGTACATTATGTTACATTAGACATTACGAGATCTAGTGCGTCATTTCCTACATAAAGTCCAGGGTTGTAGAGGGAGAGCCCAGTAATTTAAGTCAGGGAAAAACTACTGCTTAACACATTCATTGCGGTTGCCTAGCCTGTACAAATCTTTACTTTGTACATACAGTCACTAGAACGCTTTGAAAAAATTACAGAACCTAAAATGAGTAACCTACCGGTGGGTCATACCGCAATGAATGTGTTAAGAGTCGAAATCGGTTTTTGAAAAAAATCAGGAGCCGGAGTTGACTTCTAACACGACAGACTTGATGAAGTCTCACGACCCACACTGTCTGTACAACTCTGATATGACCACAATTGTTGTTTATTGATTTAGTCAAACAGCATGGATTCTCATGGACAGGATGATAAACGTTCACGTAAATAATAACTCTCTTACTGAACGCAAATCTGCGTGTTGACCAATGATCTAGTATAAAACCAGTCGAAATTCTCAAGACTTGCACGATATACCTACACAAGAATAGTAAAAATACCGGTCAACCTAGCGTACATCTATGACCCAATTGAAAAACAACATTAATTCTTGCGACTCACACAATATAGTAACACAATGATAATGAAAATTAGAACAAACCTGCGTGTAGACTAAAGGTATGCTGATCCAGTCATAGCCCAAGAGAGACCCACACAGGGTTCTGACGCGAGTGATCTCATCAATGATGGTCTTGACGGCGAAGTCATCCTTGATCTTGTTCTCCTTACGGGCTCTGGACACCAGCGCGCCCGCCCAAGCCAGGGGCATCCAGTAGATGGGATGGCTGGTGCGGTCCCGCATTGACGAATAAATTTTTCTTTCGTTGGCTGTCATTAAACCTGCGACACAGAACACTGGATGTAGCCAATGGAAAATAACGCGTGTTCGATGTCATTAAACCTGCGATACAGAACACTGGATGTAGCCAATGGAAAATAACGCGTGTTTGATGTCATCAAACTTGCGACACAGAACACTGGATGTAGCCAATTTAAAATAACGCGTGTTCGATGTTATTAAACTTGCGGTACAGAACGCTGGATGTAGCCAATGGCATGTCAATGGCAATGGTAATGTCATTAAACCAGCGACACAAAACACTTACTGCTACACACGACAAGTGCAGCTGATGAGAAAGAATTGAACACTACAAGCCTGTCTTCCTGGATGCAAACTTCACCTTTACCTCGCTAGACTCTCAGGAATAATGCAATGAAATGTGATGGAAAACCATACAGATTTGTTTGTTTAAAAGTAACGTAGACATTACGATTGAAGGGTTACAGACATTACCATTTAAGAGCAACGTAGCATTATCACTGAAAAGTAACGTAGTTATTATCATTGAAGAGTAACGTAGTCATTATCATTGAAGAGTAACGTAGTCATTATCATTGAAGAGTAACGTAGTCATTATCATTGAAGAGTAACGTAGTCATTATCATTGAAGAGTAACGTAGTCATTATCATTGAAGAGTAACGTAGTCATTATCATTGAAGAGTAACGTAGTCATTATCATTGAAGACTAACGTAGTCATTATCACTGAAAAGTAACGTCGTCATTATGATTGACGACTAACAAACATGAGCTGACCTGCTTCCTCAATATGGTCGAGTGTTGGGAAGCGCTTCTTGACGCATGGAGACACCATGGCGAAGGTGAGAACCATCGCCAAGTTCGCGTACCTGAGGATGGCTCTCCTCATCATACGAGCCCTGTTATCCTGGGGCACAACACAGGGTCATGACTGGGGGCACAACACAGGGTCATGACTGGGACACAGGGTCATGACTGGGGCACAGGGTCATGACTGGGGCACAGGGTCATGACTGGGACACAGGGTCATGACTGGGACACAGGGTTATGACTGGGGGGCACAACACAGGGTCATGACTGGGACACAGGGTCATGACTGGGACACACGGTCATGACTGAAACATAGGGTCATGACTGGAACACAGGGTCATGACTGGAACACAGGGTCATGACTGGGGGGCACAACACAGGGTCATGACTGGAACACAGGGTCATGACTGGAACACAGGATCATGACTGAGGGCACAACACAGGGTCATGACTGGGGGACACAACACAGAGTACTAGGTGAAAAAAAGACAGCACATTAGACAGAACTGTAACCGTAAAACACACATTCGTGCAACCACTGAAGGTTTATCAGTATTTGCCAATATTGAATAACCGTTTTTCATTTTTATCTCTTTGATGTTTCATATTTTTCAGATACATTAAGAGATGTGTACACCATTCAGTCATCAACGTCTACTATATATATCATACATTTATATATATGTATATATATATATATATTCAGTATAGAACTTTCCACTCTAAAAGAAAACTTGTCAATTAAAAAACTAATACCATCGACGCACTTTAATGTACATCATTTGAAATGATTGATCGAACTAAGACTGACGAGTAGCTAAATCGATAATAAAATGGTAATCAAGCAGAAAATTATGTACCAAGACAAGTATCTTCCTAAATGAATTATTTTCATTAATATTCTTATTTGAGTAATTCCACATTCTATTGCTGACATGCTTTTGTCATTTCAGAATACTGGTTTTTCCAGTAATAGCTACTATATTTGTTTTCATGAACATTATGATTTTTATTCTCTTTTTTAAGATTCTTTTCATTATTATAGTTATCTCCATTCTTCGTCATCACCAATATTCTTATTGATTTATTGTTTCTATCTACCACACCGGGACGCACATACTGCAACCACATAGTGGTGCTGCGTGTGTGACATACACACAGACACACATACACACATCCATAAGCACAAGCACACACACTCACACAAACACAAACAAACACAAACAAACACAAACACATGCACAAACACACGCACAAACACACGCACAAACACACGCACAAACACACGCACAAACACACGCACAAACACACGCATACACACACACACAAACACACAGAAACAAACGCACACAAACACAAACACAAACAAACACACTGTATGAAACTTCATACGAGTACGCGACATTGAGTGTCACGTACGGCCACCTGAGCTGTTTAACATGACCGCTAGCGAGAGGTAGACAACACCCAAACTTTCCCAGGGGGAGTATTGTGGATGGACTGTAACGGGGAAACTGTAACGGGGAAACTGTAACGGGGAAACTGTAACGGGGAAACTGTAACGGGGAAACTGTAACGGGGAAACTGTAACGGGGAAACTGTAACGGGGGAACTGTAACGGGGGAACTGTAACGGGGGAACAGTAACGGGGAACTATAGGGGTTCAACTATAGGGGAACTATAAGGGCAACTGCAAGGGTGAACAGCGGTTACAATCGTACAAGCATTGATGCTGAAATAACTTTTTACGATGGTAGGTACGAGCAATAAATCGCTCTTTATCATTTTGAGGAATATGTGTCGTAATTAAGCACTTATACCTACTATAAATATAGTACATTGGCTCATACTCATACTAACCAAAATACCATCTAAAAAGAAAGACCAGCACATCGTTTTTATCATCCATTCTTATTTTGAACGAACGCTTAGCTTTGCACTTATCATCCATTCGTACAACCAGAAAACACTTTCACTCTAACCATTCAACCCTTTTTTTTATCATCCAATCACATTTTCACCAAGCACGTTCATCATTTCATTAACCATGCATTGTCTTCTTAAAATTCATCATCATTTCCACACATGATTTACTGACTGAAATACCTGCGTCTGAGTGAAGTGCGTGTTCGTGACTGAATTGACTTACGGGACTAAGATGTCCGTGCATGATTGATGCCTGTACTTTCGACGGAATGGGACTTGGGTATCAACACAAGAATGGGCCAAATGGCTCGTTTCTATTTCCCTACTATTAGACCCACACATGAAAATTCTCGTGTTTTCTACTGCATTTTTTCATTCGATTTACCAGTGGACGCGAGCTTTGCGAAAGAGTTTCCACATTGAAGGATGTGCCTTTGGTCTCCACAATACAATGCTTACAATACATGTATACCCTACCAAATTTCCTCTTATCTAAATCCTTAAGAGCGTCACAGAGACACGGACCAAGCAACCAATCAACAAACTGTATTATTATATAGTGGAATTCTATAGTACTAGGGCGCCTTACGTTGCCTGAGAGGGTGGTGGAGACGAAGAGGGCGAGGGTGTCTGGCCAGGGCAAGGTCTCCCACTGGGCCCACCACCGCTGCACCACAATGCTCACGTAGAAACCCAGCACGAACGACAGAGGGATGAGGTCCGTGAAGTATTGGCAGTACAGGGAAATCCTCTCGAACTGCCTGAACATGTAAGAATTAGGAACATGAGAGCATGGAAACATGAGGGGAGCATGGAAACATGAGGGGAGCATGGAAACATGAGGGGAGCATGGGAAAATGAGGAACGCGGGAACATGATGGGAATTTTCTAGAATGGCTTGATCCAGCGCCTCGATTTATTAGGAAGACTGCTCCTCTAAACTTTGGTTTGCTAAACTGTCCCATAGAGAGCAGCTTCCCTTAAAAATGTTCCTCGTGAACCTTATTTTGCCTTATTTTACCTTACTTTACCTTGCCTTAAATAAGTCCGGCCCTCTGAACTAATTTCCCATTACCTTTCTTTAAAAATTCCAACCAAAAGTTATCGTACACTGGATGCCACTATAAATTCAGGTACGAATTGTTAAATTTTGCCTTTTGAAAGAGACAGTTGTCTTTTATCGAAAATTAATCGGCATAAACTTTTTTATAACTTGTATTTTCTTCAGTATTCCAGACCGCGTCGAGGCTTCGAAGCGTCGGTTGGAGTTTTCAGTCGGGTTCTTTGTCGCTGCCACAGCGATCTGACCAAATTTGGGTGAACATCTTCAAATTTTACCAGTTTTTTGACAATTTTAATTGAATATACGCAGGTGTCGTCAATTTTTTCAAACACTAAATTTGTTCTTATATCATTACCGCTCAGAGGACTAGGGCTGGTCGGTGCCGACAGCATCTTGCGGAGTGACGTCCCTGTTCTTTAGGGCAGTGGTTCCCAACCTTTTTGTGATCAAGTACCACTTGGAGGTCCCGTACAGTCGCCGCGTACCACCTGGTTCCAGAGAAACTAAATTCGCTCAGATTTCACTTTATTTCCATAATTCCCAAATGACAAAATAAAAATTGTTCATGACCCCGAAAGAGTTTGCATACCACCTGGAAGGCCCTCGCGTACCACTAGTGGTACGCGTACCACAGATTGGGAACCACTGCTTTAGGGGTTTGCCTCTGAGTCTCAACGCGCGGTTCAACGTAGTATCTGATGCCCCGTGACTGCGTTGCCGGGGTTCTGGAGACCGACCTCTCTCTCAATGTGAGGTTCAGGTTAGGAGTTCCGTAGATCTGAGGAGTGTTGACGGAATTTCCGACTGCCCTGCATCGTCTGAGCGGTGCCGGGGTGCTGTTTCTGCCGAGCCGCTAATGTTGTTGCCGTTGACGCTGCAACCATTGTTCTCGCCAGCTTTTGCACGGTGCAATTTATTCGGAACTTTTAATCTCTCCACCTATCAATCAACTATAAGAAGATTTTAACGTTGTTACCTCTTGAATAAAATTGTACCTTGTACCTTGTACCTTCTATTAATGTTAGCCGTTACTTAAATTGTTCGTTTATTGTTTAAATCTTTCGAGTTCTTGAGAAATCCACGATATCCAGTATGTACGTATTTAAACTGTACTAAAAAGATAATCGTTTCTTTGCTGTGAGATTTTGATTTAACTTTTCGGAGTTGTGTAGCCGATTATTTCCTACAAATCATGTAATCAAAGAAACATATAATAATATAATTATAAGAACAAATGTAATCGTGTAATCAAAAGGATAAAAATAATCTTGTACTCATAGGAATATATACAATAGTGTAATCAAGAGGGTAATTATAATCAAGTGATTGAAAGGGCAAATATAATAGTGTAATGAAGAGGAAAAATCGTTCCGTCCTCTTTTTGCAAGAACTAGACAGATGATGAACAAAATAACCATGCAATGTAATAATAAACGTACAGTGTACTACACTGCAATAAACATGCAATGTAATTATGAACATGCAATGTACTACATTGCAATAAACACGCGTTGTAATAATTATAACGCAAGTTTATTGCGATGTAGTACATTGCATGTTCATAATTATTATGAACATGCAATGTACCACATTGCAATAAACATACAATATAATTATGAACAAAAGAGTGACTTAACAAATGTGACAATAAGGACACTCACACAGCACTGAATATTCGTTTCATAAATAAATAAAAGAATATTGTCATATAAGATTGGCTCTCACAATATACGACTGATTTAAAGATATAAGTAGGAGAAGAATGGGCACAAATTACGTAACTGACAACAAAAACTACTCAAAAATCAACAAGCCTACTAGAGAAAAGTTCATTTTTTAAGAGAAATC
Source organism: Trinorchestia longiramus (assembly GCA_006783055.1). Classification (NCBI taxonomy): domain Eukaryota; kingdom Metazoa; phylum Arthropoda; class Malacostraca; order Amphipoda; family Talitridae; genus Trinorchestia; species Trinorchestia longiramus. Next base: position 9,586 of record VCRD01002430.1, on the reverse strand, counting down.
AATTTATATTATAGACGTTAAAAAATGCATCCAAATTCACCAGAGAAGTTAGTGGAATCATAATCTATAATTTATAAGGAAACAATTTATTTTTGTTTTACTGCAGAGGATTTCCAATGTTAGACCAGAAAGTCTATCCTCGTTTTAATTAATTTTCCAATAGGAGCCACTAAAAACGCCAGTATTTTTCTATGGTTAAATAAAAATGATTAGCGCATCCCCGACCGCTTGTCAATTGAGGTGAGGTGTCCGAAGTGGACAAAAAATATGAAAAGGTGAAGGTAGGAGGTGTTCCGTGTGGGAATTCCACAATTCTGTGGTTTCCCAGGTGGCGAAAAAAGAAGAGAAAGCAAATAAGAATGTCCACCTCAGCCAGAGGCTAAACCGCAAATGATTAAACCAAACTCAATTCCTCCTCCCCTCCCTCCTCTGCCTAAAGTGCCCATCACGAAGGGGGAAGGAGAGGAGCTGGAGGGTGGAGTGAAACATGTCATTTGGGAATTGAACTTTCGACCGTTTCCTGAAGAGTCATTCGTAGAACTCCAGGCGTTTGGTTTCAGTGCTCTGAGGTTCTGTGTCGATTTGTTTTCAATGTTTTGTTCACGTGGAAATCATCAGAAACTTGTTGAAAGATCCCAGGACAAAAGACGTACATCACTTTTTAATGATGCTGTTTTGAACCCAAGCATTTTAAGTATTTGTGGTTGCTTCGATTTTGTGAATTTATTTTTGATTTAACTTTCCGTCAATCAAGGTAGCTTTGCAGAAAATTTATTTGAAATGGCAGTAATGTACCTCAATCCAGTTAGATAGTTCGACTTGACAACAACGCGCTAGTACTTTAATGAGACAATTAGTTCACAAGAAAAGGCACGCTGGAAGTTTAATCCTTGCAAAATAGAGTAATTTTATAATGTCTATGACTCTCCTCATGCTCGTAAAACAAGACGTAAAAAAACTTCGTTTCAACACTAGAGCTTCACTTCTCTAAGGTAGTCTTCAACCAATACGTGTCCACAAAAATTAATTGGGAAAACCTGAGCGTGTCGCTGCAACTTTCCATTGTAATTAGTCTCGTGCATCAGTCACTGTCGAGTTTGAAGTTGGGCCTGCAACAGACCCCGTGAGGAACACGAGAAAATACATCAAGAAACAAGTGCAATGCAATTGCTGGAGGGTTTGAGACTTTGAAATGACACAGTAAGCCAATAATTAGATAACGGGGCTGAAAATCTGTCCACCCCGACCATACCACAGACAAGCGAGTTCAAAGATTGCAAGTTTGTTGAGCTTCCCCAGACAGACACAACAGCAAAACATGAAATAGGGATTGAAAATGGAGCGCTAGCCCAAGGCCGGAATATTAGAACTGTATTTTTTATTGTTGGTCTTCTATGTAGTCAAATAGATATACAAACCTGAATTTCGTGTGAGCGGTCAACTAAAACGTGTTTGTCTGAATAATGCTAAGATGCACAAGGCTGATCGTGAACACCGTGGTCATAGAAGCGAAGAGCTCAAGTTAGTTTATCGAGAGGAACACAAAACGTTATAAGCGAAGGAACTGTGAACCCTTTCACAGTGAAGCACATATCTGTTCTCAGAATATAAGACAACAAATGCTTATGGATTGAATTATAGCGGGTATAAAATAATCCCTAGCGGAGATGCCAATTTTTATCCAATCTTCGATAGTCGCATGATAGTTAATTGCTTAGTCCTCGCTCGACAAAACTCCAGTACTGCAGACACTGCACAGCTGACTCACGGCTACTGCAGACACTGCACAGCTGACTCACGGCTACTGCAGACACTGCACAGCTGACTCACGGCTACTGCAGACACTGCACAGCTGACTCACGACTACTGCAGACACTGCACAGCTGACTCACGGCTACTGCAGACACTGCACAGCTGACTCACGGCTACTGCAGGCACAACACATGACTTTTTGCTCGGTCGCCTCGCAGCGCCGGTGACGCGACTTCTGTTTTTGTTGAGGCAGCTGCTGTGTGGGATGTGTGTGTGGCTGTACTGTGTGTGCGTGTGGCTGTACTGTGTGTGCGTGTGGCTGTACTGTGTGTGCGTGTGGCTGTACTGTGTGTGCGTGTGGCTGTACTCTGCGTGTGGCTGTACTCTGCGTGTGGCTGTACTCTGCGTGTGGCTGTACTCTGCGTGTGGCTGTACTCTGCGTGTGGCTGTCCTGTGTGTGTGTGTGTGGGTTAGTATTGTGTATTCACACAACACTAACACATTGTGCTCTGCTCTGCACACATTCTGCAATCTTGTGCATTACGTGTTCACATTGAATGACATATTGAATAATATCACCGTGAGTGTTCATCCAACATCACCGTGCATGTTCATCCTACACAGTGATGTTGGATGAACATCCATCCATAAAAGTATCAAATAAAAAATATTACTTCGCACACCAACTATGATAAAAAATACTTCAAGCAAGGTCTCTCTGAAGGCTCCAAAATGCACGTAAAAAATAGGCATTAAACACTAGTCTTAACTAGAGATACGCCTTCAGAATACAATAAAGCCACGCCCAATACTTTTTCTGCTTACACACGAGTTTCCTGTAAGGAATAGATCGTGCACCTCAACAGAGGTTCTGTCATGCTAATCGTCGTCAGAGTGAAGATATTACTAGAGCAGGGTTCCCTAAAAGAAGTGCATTAACAAAGCCCAAAGCTTAATTACTAACACCCAGCACGAATTCATGGAAAAACGCAGCTGTATCATGAACTTTCTCGACTTTTTGGGAGACGTCAACCGCATATGCGACTGAACGAGAGCCGTAGACCTTGTGTGCTCCGACTTTTAAAAAACCTTCGATAAAGTTCCCCATGTAAGGCTAATGGACAAAGTGGAAGCTCATGGAATACAAGGTAACTACTCTCGACGGATATGAAACTTGCTCACTGGTTGCACTCAAAGAGTGATGATTCATGATCAAACCAGTGATCTGATGCATGTAACATGCATCCCTTCTTACTACCCGAGCTACTCGTAAATATGCGAGTATACGCTCAGATCGTATCTTTAAATGTATGTGGTCCGCAGAGACCTCAGATATGCAGAGGGGCTTGTGAACACTTCAGACATCCACAAGGGGTTAGTGAACGAATAAAGTAAAGGCACCCTGAATTAGAGAACATTTCTGCCCAAGTCAAGGCTTCAATTGACGTAAATAAATGACGCTTCACAAAGAAGGTTCTGTTAGAACTGAATTCCGCAAGCCTGTCGGTGGTCTTGGTGTCTGAAGAACACCGCTGACATAAATTGCCGTCCAAATAACAGAAGTGAGGGGAGTACTGTGAGTCAGCACCCTCACACGTAGCCCTGCCGTGATTGGCTGATGGAAGACAGAGCTCAGTCGTACTGAGATGATCTCGATTAGCGAACTTTTAGTGGATTGATCGTTCCTGGTGGGCCGCGTTACTCGATAAGATCGCATTCTTCGAGAGGGAATATTTATGATTACATTTTATATAGAAGGAATATTTATGATTACATTGTTAAAGGGGAAGTATTTATGATTATATTTCTAGAGAGGGAATATTCATGATTGCATTTTCAGATGAGGAATATTTATGATTGCATTTTCAGATGAGGAATATTTATGATTGCATTTTATGCACAGAAAATATTTACGATTAGATTTTTAGAGAGGGAACATTTATGATAACATTTTATGCACAGGGAATATTTACTATCGCCTTTTTATTCTTTAAGGGACACCTGCTAAGGAAAAAGGGGTTTAATGAACTACGTAGACGCACAATATATATGCAACCAATTCGCACACATATATACTTAAGTACATGTAGGTGTATGAAAACCACAAAAGTACGTTCACGTGACGTATGTTGATTGTGATCTTTTCACACCTCTGAAAAAACTCAACTTGAGTGGACCGAAGCCTAATGGTTAAAAAAAGAAAATTTCATTAATGATTTTAAGGTGAAACATTTATGGTAAATAGAACAGTTTCCCAGGAGTACATGAGGTGTTAGCGATATAACTGCTGCTTTGGTGGTGAAAAAACATTCATTCTTAACGAAGATTTCATCGTAAACAATGGGGTACTAAAAGCGATAGAAAAGATGGAGTCTTGTTTGTAAGGCCGACCACATACACCTTTACGTCATCTTCCACTCCTTTTCCACCTCTTACTCCACCTGCTTCTCCACCTGCTTCTCCACCTGCTTCTCCACCTGCTTCTCCACCTGCTTCTCCACCTCTTCCTCCACCTCTTCCTCCACCTCTTCCTCCACCTCTTCCTACACCTCTTCCTCCACCTACACCCACACCTTTCCATCCATCTCCCCCTCCTCATCCACCTCCTCTTCCCCTTTCACCTGCCCTCCACCACCTAGGGCTGCAGTGCCCCGGGCGCATTATGGGCAGCTCCTCCAGTCATGCCGGAAATACAGGATTGCAGGGAGAAAATTAAATAATTATTTTACAAGAAGCAGCAGCAGAGACAGCAAGAACTGCAACATATACAGGAAAATGAATAACAAGCAACAATTACGATATAAAATGCAGCCAAAATGAGAGTCCCAACAAGACGGGGATAATGCCACACAGATAAAATCAAACTGCACTAAAAAACTCTCTAGACGGAGAATTATGGGAGCTATAATTCAGCCCTGAGGGCATATTTTAGCTAAAGCTTTGCTGTCCCTTCATCCTGAAGGAGAACAACACCTCAGACAGCAGTTAGAGGCCCTTTGATGTAAACGAGCAAGCAACTGAAGGTGTCAACAGATGCATACGTCCTTCTCGTATAGTCATCACGCGACTGACCATCACAATGCAGGTGTGTGCTGTGGCAGGCATTCACTGGCACTGAACAGGTAGACCGCAAACCTCAAGACACGCCTCATGCAAGACGTATGTGTGATACTCATGATACGTGGCACCTCGTCTGGTACCTGGTAATTCATAATAGTACATGCTGTCTCTCCAGGCACCTGGTACATCGCCCGGTATCTGTTACCTTGTCTGGTACATGGTATCTCGTCTGGTACATGGTACCTCATAAACCTGCTATCTGGTACCTAATATCTGGTAGCAGCCACCGTAGTCGAGTGGTATGCGGCCCGTGTTCTGTATCGGGTCTCTGCTTGTGCAGAAAGACTGCGTGCGGGTTCGAAACCCGGCAATGAATACGAGCTGTTTCTCGTTTCACGCCGTGAGCTCGCACTTATCGGTAAGACCTCAACTCATCGCCCATGGACACATCCCAGGATCGTCGCATGGAGCTCACCATCATCCTTACTCTAAGAATGTTAACCTTAAGAATTTAAAAACCAATGTACTAAATGTCTATGTACTATGTACTTGATTGGAAATAAAGATTGTTTTTTGTTTTTTTTTGGTATCTAATAGCTGGTACCTAGTGTCTGGTACCTGGTGTGTTACTTGGCATTTGGTATCCAGTAACTGGTATTTGGTATCCAGTATACGACGTAAATTCTAACATCACGAGGCAAGTTCCAGAACGCAATGTTAACGTTCAGTATTTGAAGCCTGAACAAAACGCACGACAACACGCACAGGGAATAAAAAACTTTGCATGTTTCTTTACAAAAATTTCTTCTCATTCTCAGAGTTTGACTGAGAAAGAACATAAACTTGCAGAGATTTTATGAGTTTCAAGTCGCAATCTTCAAATTTCCCTGCAGATTCAAAATGACTATTGAAAATTATTTATGTTTCTTATGCATCAGTGAAGAATGAAGTGCTACAGGAAGTAACCGGTGAATAATTAGCCTATTATAAGTTTATTTAAGAAATAAACTATTCGTTATAAGGGAAGTTTGTGATAGACTCTTGCCAATAATAGATGAATTGAGATTTGTCGGGCAGATTTTGCAAGTTTCAAATTGTCTGAAAAATTACGACAGACAAAAAAAGCGGCTGATGCAAGGCTGCAGCTGTGGACATTCCTAGTGACAAGCTGTGACAGGCAAGCATTTTAGTGTCGCTATATAATTCGTAACGAGGAGAGGAGGAGGAGGGAGAGGGAGTGCTAGACGATGCGGTGTTTTCTACACTAAAATACAAACACGTAAGGAAATAAATATATGGACAGACAAATACACAAACAAGCATCCATACAAGCACACACAGATAAGCACGTATACACACAGAATGACAAACACGAAAACACACACGCAAACAAACACGTGAACAACTACAGAAACAAACACGGCATCGAACACACAAACGTTGCTTGGTTACGCGCTTTGGCAGCAATTTGAGAAGGAACACACAACGTGCACCACAGAGTAACATGACAGAAATGTTGCCAGAAGAGAAGTGAAAGGAACATCTCGGTGTAAACGTCAAATTAAGGCGAGGAAGTTGTCTGGGAAATTAAGCGATTTTTTGTGTGTGAGAAGGCATGCCAGAATGACGCTGTTCTCTGTGATGACAATAACTCGGATCCTTTTTAGGTAATGGTAGTGGCAGTGGCAGGAGCAGGGACAGTGGCAGTAGCAGGAGCAGGGGTAGTGGCAGTGGCAGGAGCAGGGACAGTGGCAGTGGCAGGAACAGGGACAGTGGCAGGAGCAGGGACAGTGGCAGTGGCAGGAGCAGGGACAGTGGCAGTGACAGTGGCAGGAGCAGGGGTAGTGACAGTGGCAGGAGCAGGGGTAGTGACAGTGGCAGGAGCAGGGGTAGTGGCAGTGGCAGGAGCAGGGGTAGTGGCAGTGGCAATTACAATGGCAGTTGCAGTTTTCACAAACACAGCACAGCTGTAGCAGCAAGGCACACTCTTACGGCATGGGACTTCGGTATTGAACCAAGAATGGGCCAAACGGCTCGTTCCTATTGCCTTATTCTATTCTTACACATCCGTTACCCCTTCATGCACATACTGTACATAAACACATAGTCTTATTACCACACGATTATGCATTAACATATTCATCCCTCCACGTACATAACAAGACTAATACTGATCTCAAGACCAATACTGATCTCAAGACCAATACTGATCTCAAGACCAATACTGATCTCAAGACCAATACCGATCTCAAGACCAATACCGATCTCAAAACCAATAC
>VCRD01002429.1:61218-75259 GCA_006783055.1 Trinorchestia longiramus | reverse complement strand
ACAAGGCTGCTGCTCGGACACACGACACACAAGGCTGCTGCTCGGACACACGACACACAAGGCTGCTGCTCGGTCACACAACGTAGAGTGCCAGCGTGGAGTCCCAGGAGCAGTCAGCAAGGACACCAGCAAGACTGGGGTTCCAGGCCACAGAGAACGAGAAGTCAGAGTGTACTGCTGACGTCAGCACGGGCCCGTCCATCTGCCACACTCTGTAGTGCATATAGCGTCACTCAGGTCAGTGCACAGCGTCCAAAGCATCACTTTGCACGTGCTGGTTAAGAAATGCTTATTCGTGACATTTGAGAAGTGCTCTTACAACTAATCTTTCACGTTTTCAATAATTCACTTCATGAATATGTTTCAACCATAAAAATTCCCCACCCTGTAACGCAACAGAAAAGATAAGCCTAACTTAGATGATTATTTTGCATGCTATGAGTATCAATTTCGTCTAGTTAGTTACACTCGTTAATTAATTGACTTAGTACGTAGGTCATGAGACGTACTTTCAGAACATTTTCATTACATATGCTTGGGTACCAAATACACAGTGCACTGATTTGGCTTTTATTATTTTACTATACTTTAACGTTTTTTTAATGTAAATACTATCATTAACAAAACATTACACTACGATATCAACAGTTCAACAATTATTTAATTAATGATCATACATGTGAGCGCTCTACTTCTAATATCGGTAAGAAGGTAGCCAAAGATAATTCCTGAAACCATTGAAGCACAGAGACGCAAATCATGTTTTCTGGTTTCCTTTGGGCCAGAGTATCACCTCAAAAGCCTAGGCTGAAGCAGCCAGTAGCTATCCTAGGTTTACCTCTGATGCATCATGGTGGGGGTTCCCACTCCCTTCCACGCAGTTTGCAACTAGTGCATTTTCTATGAGCATATCTTCCAAGCATCATTCATGTATACCTCACTAAACCTCCCGGACATTTTCTTTCACTACTTCACAAGATTTTTTTAATATACTTCTCGCTCAATTCATCCTCAGGCCCAAACCTCAATAAACTCAACCCAATCCAACCAGTGGGTCACACCGACAGTACAGTAAAGACTAGCAGGAGCGCTTGCAAATTAGCGGAATTTCAACGTCATAGAATTATGTGACGTCTCAGTGACGTACACGCAAGTCAATCAATCATGGCGCACAAGTAGCACTATTGGCTCACAAGTTAGGTCAACGGTCTTTGTCAAATTTATGCTGATTTCAAACCAATAAAAAACAATGGGAAACATCTTGAAAAAATTGTCTAACGCTGGTCGGCGCATTTGCTACTATATCAATACATATAATTTAGACAAGAATTACGAGATGTAATAAAGTGCAACGATAGAATTAAACAAACAATGCATACGAGCATAAAAAAATTATTAGGAATATCTTATTTTTCTTTTTAATTTGATTGTAGTTCCTCTTCTACCATTGAAATTCCATTTTCATACTCACAATGACAATATTGAATAAGACACTTTGCGATGCTCTGAGTAAACTCAGTTCATACATCATAGAAGGTGCAAAAATAACTTCATTAGTCTTGATATCCGCTATAAGAATACGATAAATTAAAACCAAAAAATTTTAATTTTCACATTACAGAAGAGCATAATTTTCTAGATCGAGTAACACAGAAAGAAGTTTCAGTCCAACAAGTTGAATTCTATCATTTTTCAATTATTTTTCTTTCAAACTACGTAACAGAAAAGTCATGTATTTGTTCCATAAATATTATTATAAGTGAGGTTCATGAATACTATATTAGACAGGCTTGTTAATTTTGACATTGAACCTCCCAGGCCCAGTTTGTTGTTCTAGAATTAAAATGATTTGAACGTTTTGCAATAGCACGAACCTGGTGGCCGAGTGGTCTAAGGCTTGTGTAAATGATGTATTACGTTAGCACTGTAGGTTCAAATCCACCCGTCAGTTTTTCTTTTGTGTCATATCGGCATCTGGCTTCCCGCCTCTCAAAAAATTGACCAATCAGCCCCTAGCGGAGCTTTCACGTCATAGATGACGTCACCGCCCGAAAACCGTCGTTGGGGTGGTCATTGCCAACCCCCTCCCCCCCAATGTGCTCTTACTTTTCTTTACCGTACTGTGGTCACACCTCATTTTAAACGGTTATTTAGCGGACAATATTCACTCACACACACATCACATGTGCGCAAATCGCAAGCCAAACCAAAGAATACAGATCTATGAAGCATTTAGGTAAATGGTTCATCACAATCCCGACTCTAGGACTCCTACATACGAGGATTCGTATGTGCTTCTTCCAATTTGACGGCATCGTGACACTGCAAAGCTTAACATTTGAAATTGTATGTAACTCACCCACCTTGTGGTACTAGAGTTGCTAACCCACTGACCGCGTGGTGAAGTCGTACGAGGCAGTGGCGAGGGTGCAGGGGAGGTGAGGAGAGAACCTCACCCTATTGATTGCCTTCTCGTGCCCCTGCACACGAGTACTCAATATTACATCATTTTGCTACAGGGGCAAGAAAAATTTTTCCAGTTGATTGGTGGAAGGACAGGGTGGGACATAAATACTGTTCTAAAACAAAAACATTTTTTTTCTTGAAAAAAGACTTTTATTTCAAGGTCTAAATTTAACAAATAGTAAGTAATTTACTAATCTTTGACTACAAAAGAAATTGCTCAAAATGCTTCTCTTTTGCCCTCACTACATTGCAGTCTTTTAGGAAAGTCTTTAACGGAGGTACAAACTACTTCTAAGGGTATTTTCTCCAGCATTTATTCAATTTTGACTTTAAAACTTTGATCCTCTAACAAGAAGTAGGTCAATTGTTCTTTTTATCAACATTCTGTTGATGTCAAATTTTCTCTCTAGTGGAAATATCTATTTCGGATGAACTCAGTCTCTTTTCATGCTTCACTATCATGAAATTTCGCTTCAATTTTACCGACATTATCATTAGATAAAAGCTAATTGTTTGGAAAAAAATGGAGTATATCCTTGATAACTAATTTTATAAAATTACATTGAGCAATATTAGCGAATTAAACTTACTGAAATTAATCTGAAAACATGAAACAAGAATTATGCCCTACTCTGTAAAAGTCTATAATGGCACCAGTGAAAAGATTGAGGTGCAACAAAACGAAAAAAGAAACATCAACTGCCTAAAATATTGCTAACTCATGCTTTATGAAAATTCTAAAGCACAACCAGAGGACGAGTACACGGCTCTTGAGCATGTTTTGAGAAAAAAAAAACGTAGGAACTAAAGTTACAAAGCCAATGACACTGACTTAGAAGACTGGCTGCCTAGTACGCTGTAATGAGGACGGGTACTAGGTGACTAACATGTGACCACACACTCAGTAAACGTGTGTACACAACACACTTGTCATGCAAGCAAATCAAAGTCTGGACAATGGTGTTGCATGAGCAAAGAAAGATTAGCACGTGGGAGACTATTCACGTAAACAACATCATAAACACATCAATTCATCTTAGTGAAGCTGGTGAACACGTAGCATGTCGAAAGAAATGGGCATGTGCTTTATACCTGCCTTTATCTAGACTATGAATACGTTGGATAAATAGGTGAGAGAGGTCATTCCAGTCTAAGAAAGATGTATTGATATTATAAAACAGTTGATTAGGAATAAATAAATGGATAACTAAATGTCAAGGATATTCAGGACAAATAGAGGGTATACGAGGCCCACACACAACACAGCAGGATACCCCAAACACACACACAACACAGCAGAATGCCCCACACACACACACAACACAGTAGGATGCCCCCCACACACACACAACACAGCAGGATGCCCCCCCCACACACACAACACAGCAGGATGCCCCACACACACAACACAACAGGATGTCCCACACACACCTGCATAACAGCGAGGGGTTGCTGGCAGTAGCGCAAGTCCCACAACGCCAAAGCAGCGTCTGCTGCAGCTGTGGCAATGAGGTGTTGCTGTGAGTGGCTCCAGTCGCAGCTGAGAACGTCACAGCCTGGTCTGACAGGTACAGTTATGCCTGCCAGGCCTCCCTGGTAAACCCGTGCTGTGCCATCACCTGAGCAGGTCACAACCTCCAGTAGTCTTATCCAGCCCACTGTAGTCTCTCAATAGCAACTTAATGAGCCATTTGTTGCTCTTCATTTCAAAATGAGAACTTTTGAAGCTAGCTATTATTTCTATGTAATTGTGTTAATAGCACTTGTGTACCGGCTGACCTTAGGAACTACAGACTCAGGTATCTCAGAACACTTGTTTGATGTGTTGCTTGTCACAAGTTTAGCATATAGGCTACTAGTAATTGTCAGCTATTAGAAACTTTATTATGGTTTAGGAGGAGACTGTGTTAAATAAGTTTTCCCACTACCACATATAGTTGACACTAAACTCAATGTGAGCACTACTGTTATATTACTTTATACTTATGTATAGTTATCGGGCTAATTCACACAAGAATGAAAATGTTCCTAATGAAGACTATGGATAAAAGTGCAAAAACTAGCACAGAATAGGGATCTTAGAACTGATAGATTTTCAAGTAACTCTGGTACACACTATTCATTGACAAAGAAATGAGCCCAAATTTTGATGCAAGTTGAGAATTTTAAAAATATTGAGGCACCCTTTCAACCAATGAAAAAATTTTCATTGCTGCTTCATCAAATTAATTGAATGCTTTTACAATTGCTTTGTAAGGAAGACAATGTACAATTCAAGGGCGCACCAGTCAAGAGCTGGGCACTCATATCAGATGAATAAAGTTCATGAGAAATATATGAGTGATGTTGTTATATTATCTAAATACTAGAAAGAGCTAGAATATCTTGTGAGACTTTTATTACTATACTTTCGGTCATCATCCTGATGAAAAGCATATCAAATTGAAACGAGAACACAAAAATTTAGTCAATACGAAATATAAGTGAATGCTGGAAGCAATCTTCGTGAGCATATGCAAGTTGGTGTAAGATTGTGAGACCTGCAGCAGCGAGGAAGCAGTCAGGCATGTGGGGTGACCACCTCACATCGTACAGGAGGCATGGCAGCTGCGCCACGTGACAAACGGGCGTCTTCACACCAGGGTCGTGCTGAAATATGACCAAATCTGCAGTTGTCCTCAACATTGTGCTCCATAATTACAAGCAACAGAAGGTAAAATGCTACCAGCAGCACAGGGATCATCACGACGACAACACATGTGTATCTATTCTATACTATAATATTATAAGACCCGCGTCCGTCCGTCCGTCTGTCTGTGTGTCACACTCTTCTAATCGATAGCTTTGATAGCAACAAGGATAAAGCTTTAGAAATACAAGAAATCATTGTATTGCATTATTTTTCTGTGGCAATTCAATTCCCATTCACTTGCATTATGGTATCCAGAATACACAATCGGTTTATTTTTAAATAGAATTTTCTTTGGACCTTTTTCTGTTGAAATTCATCATGATGTTTTGACATTTTTAATTGATAATGTGAAAAGAAATGTTTTAAATTAGTTTGATCAGTAACCTGGCTACCACTTAGTATAAGGCCAAAGATTTTGGAAATTGAGTTATTATTTTCGGAATTGTGATTTTCATGAATAGCTTCAAAGAGATGATAGAGGATATTTCAAAATAAAATTCCAGCAAAAAAGGCCAACATGGATAGAAACGTGTCCAACCGTAAGAGAGAAGCAGCAAGACTTCGACAGCATGAAAGACGATGTTCGCCGATAGAAAACTGATTCTCTTCCCAAGCCTAAAACTGATTCGTTTGGGAACAAATTATTAACCAGCATTGCACTAATATTGAATAAAAGCAGAAAGCTTATTTATACAGCAACCATGAAGTAGGTCTGGCCCATGTGAGATCCATAGTAGCCTGAATAATCACTAACCAAAAGCAACGAACCATCCCATGAAGCCGTTACAAAGTTAGGCTTGGCAGATGTAGGACTCCAGGCTATGGATGAAACTTCTTTTGAAGGTCCACTGTAGCACTGCACCAGAGCAACATCCTACTAAGCAATAACATTTTTTTAATTACATTCAAAATATCAAGGTTCATATGAAATAAACAAACAAGAGATTCAAAAACACAATTTCACTGGTACTATGTACGTAATACACAACGTATTAATGTTATCAATAATTGAGAACTACACTTGGATAGAAATATTTTCATGAATCAAGTTCCTTGGACAATGTTACTACCATTCTCCATTGGGAAAACCAATACCATTTCCAATCATCTTTCCTTTACAAACCAAAAAGCAGCCAACCTTATACTGATGTTCAATAGCTGCTTTATGATGGGTTTTAGGTAGCTGCTCATTGTACAAAGTGATAGAAAAAAAGTCAAAACAAACGCTTATCAACAAAAAAAATTGATGTAGAAAGGTGAAACAAAAACCACATGGGATGTATTTTCCAGTTTCATTTCTTACGAAAAAATTGATATATTTTAAATATTTTATGATAGATCTCTTTCTTGTTGTAAATACATATTATTTATGTGCACTCACCATGAGTGCCAGTTCCGTGCAAGCTCTCATTAAGTGTATGGACAATACTCTCTTGAAGATGCTGATACGGGCAACGCTTGCATTGTGACCACAAAACATATACATATTGAATTGTTAGATAATGCAACTACTGTTAGCATTCATTCTGATGTTTGGTTCCAGCAAGACAGTACAGCTTCACACACATCTTCTTATGTAATGTATTAACTACATACTGCTTCGGGAAACATAATTTCTTTATGTAATGTATTAGCTACATACTGCTTCGGGAAACATAATTTCTTTATGTAATGTATTAGCTACATACTGCTTCGGGAAACATAATTTCTTATCGATCTGACACCTCATGGTTCATTAGATTCACTGACCCTTCCTCACCGGATATGCCAAAGAGGTCTTTCAAGCAAAATTTGAAACTATCAATGTTCTTAACCCATTAATGAAGAGCGGCAAAAATATTTGCTCTATTACGAAAAGAGCTAGAGCAGCAATATGCTTGTCATCGTTTAAGCTAGTGCAATACAGCCGTCGAAATGAGTCAAGTACTCGTTTTGTGCCCGTTTGGTAGGCCTAGGACGATGCATCGCTCGACAGTTGACCATAAAAGCTGACTTTTTATCTTATAACTAAAAAGTTTTTTTTAACCTACAGGTAATTCTCGTCATTAATTGTGTTAAGCAGGTCATGCAGGAAGTAATCTCTTCCATTGACCAAGATGTTCTGGTTGTAGTAATTTAAAATTGTCAAAAACAGGCTAACCTCTGTATTGAACAGCATGGTGGTCATTTGAGCACTTGTTATAAACAAAATAAAAGTTCATAATATATTCTTTAAAGTGGATTTTGACTCACTTCCTAGATCAATTATTTTTTATTTCTAAGTGTTCACTTTTGACTAGTTTTTTGTATCACATTGTACATTTACTCTTAATTATATACTTGCCTGAAAGTCTCTTAAACAACTCATATAATATATACTTTCAAATATCTCAAGATTTTCTTTGTTTTTATCTGAAACATTTCTTTGTAGATACCTCATCATCCAGTTATTTCTTGACATAAAAATGTCTCCTTAACCTGGGGCTTTGTGATGTTCCACAGAAGAAGATCTCCAGAACTGCTTCCTGTGAGGATAAGATGCTGAATGCGATGACACCAATCAAGGCTGGTCACAGCAGTAGTGGATGGAAACAATGATGCCCGGCCACTGAATTTAGGACCTGGCAAACATATACATTGACATCAATGAAATAAATCATTGTGTAAAAAAATACATCTCACTAACAAAAGAAGGAACCATGTGGAAATGTGGAATTGATAAAGAATGAGAAAATAATTTAGTTTTCATAAACTTTGATATATGAGCCAATTGACCGTAAAATCTGAATCAAATCAACTACCCACTTGAAATGCCTTTAAAAAAATATCATTTCCACCAAAATTTGAACCAATCGACAGGAATCCCTACCTATGAGTTATATAGTTTTAATAAACAATGACAACCTATGAGTTATTAATGATTACTAGTGCAATGCTCGTTAATAATTTGTTCCCAAACGAATCCGTTTTGGGCTTGGGAAGAGAATCAGTTTTCTATCGGACAAGCAACGTCTTTCTTGCTACTTCTCTCTTACGGTTGGACACGTTTCTATCCATGTTGGTCTTTTTTGCTGGAATTTTATACTGAAATTTCCACTATTATTTCTTTGAAGCTTTTCAAGAAAATCAAAATTCCGAAAACAATAACTCAATTTCGAAAATCTTTGGCCTTATGCAAAGTGGTAGCCAGGTTACTGGTCAAACTAATTTAAAACATTTCTTTTCGCATTATCAATTAAAAATATCAAAGCATCGTGATGAATTTCAACAGAAAAAGGTCCATTGGAAAATTTCTATTTGCAAAAATAAACCCATTGTGTATTCTGGATACCATAATGCAAGTGAAAGGGAATTGAATTACCACAGAAAAATACAATGATTTCTTGTATTTCTTAAGCTTTATCCTTGTTGCTATCAAGGCTGTCGATTAGAAGTGTGACACACAGACAGACGGACGGACGGACGTGGCTCTTTTTATGGTATAGATAGGTAATACAGTCAAATTACCCATCATAGATGTAGCTGTGCCTCCATTGTACTCGATGCTGAGCACAGCAAGTTCACCTTTCCCTGGAAGTATAGACATAAGATCTCATTTAATATGCTACCAGTAACAAAATATTTAGTTGTCTGCAGCTTACAGGATCATGCTAAACTAGTGTGAGATACAGGATCACTCCATAATGGTGAAGTTGAAAATCTAAGGAAAAAGGGTCCAGATGGAATTAAAGAGTGGTATGGTTTCATCCAAGGCAATAACAGAGGTCATGAAGTGCAAATCCATGAATTTGTAGTTGATGGATGTAAAGTAAGTTAGGGTACAAAATGTGAAAGCAGTTGTGGGCTTTTGAGAAGACTTCGATAGAATGAATGAGCAATAGATAGATGAAGAACCAGTAAATTTTCAGTTTAGGGAATATGAGTTGGAAATAGAAAATAAAAGACACATGAAGAGTTTCAAAAGTCTTTGAATAAAATGAAAAAAGGAAGAACCAGAGGTCCTGATAAAATTCCATTCAAGTTCTATAAGCACTGTGGTGGGAGTACAATTGGAATGCTTAAATGCTTGTTTGATGAGATATGGAGGAGTGAAAAAGTCCCAGGTGATTGAAACAAATGTAAAGTAGTTTTATGGCATAAGGGTAGACATATGAGCATGAAAGAATGAAAAAACTATAGACCTATTACTCTGACTGACACAGCAAGTAAGATTTTTTGTGATATTCTGAATGAAAGGATGAAATATGTTGTGAAAGAACAAAGAGTAATGGATAAAGAACACAATAGTTTTAAGAAAGATAGATGCGGCAATGATAATTGGTGTGTATTTGTTTGTAGTAAGCAAAACAACTGAAAGAAGAAGGAAAGAGAATAAGGTGTAGCAGGCATTTCTGGATTTCAGGGAGGTGTATGACAGAGTACATAATTTCAGACCATTAGACATCCTGGAAAATATTGTCATAAATGAGAAAAGAATGAACATTGTGAAACATCTGTATAAGAATGCATGTGCAATCTACTGATTGGGAAATTTAGTGACTAGGCAGGCAAGAAGTTTAAGAACAGTGAGACAGGGCTGTACTCTGTCTCCATTATTCCTTGGTTTGTACAAAAAATTAGCTGTCTGCCTGAGAATGAGTGGTTTGGGACTGAAAGTTGGAGAGGAGAAACCGAGTTGTTTGCTATATGCTTATGCCATTGGTGTGGTTAGTGAATCAGGGTAAGAACTATATGAAATGCTTGAGATTGTGAATTGTTCTAGTACAAATTTCAGGGTAAAATTTCAGGAAGATGGAAGAAAAGTTATGATATAAATGGTGATGAAACTGGCAGAGATATAGAGAGTGGGGTATTGGAAAAGTTAAAATAGGCCAAATTAGGGAATATAAGTACCTAAGATGCATATTGGGTGAAGATGGATATGGCAGATTGGCAAAAGCTATGTAGTGGTGGGAAAGACTGAGCAGTGTGGCCAAGTATGGAGCAAATAAGTACGAATTTGTTAGACGAATTTGGAAGTATGTTGCTGTACCTAGTGTAATGTATAGGATGAATGTTATGGCAGGAACTGGAGGAGACCTTGAAAAGTTGGAGGTGCTTTAGAATAGGGTAGGGGACTTGGCATTAGGCATCACAAATGGACAGCTGTAGAAGCCAATAAAGGAGATCTAGGATGGAGTCTGTTTTCTGAAAGAATGGTAAAGGCCATGTTAAATTATGAGGCGAGACTTGAGCAAATGGAGAATAAAAGGTGGGTTAAACAAACTTTTGAATGGAATTTGAATGGAAGTCTAAGGGAAAAAATTTACTGAGGACATGCAAGAAGACTGAAGCTTCAGAGGATTGTTAGTGTTAGCATTGGAAGAGCTATGGATGATTGGTTATTGAGGAATAATGGAGGTGAATGACTCAAGTGAGATTGCAAAAAGCAGAAGAAAGAAATTGAAAAACTAACAAAAGAGTATGATTTGAACAAATTGTGCAGCATGATAGGGAAGACTACTTCAAATTGGTATGCTTGTAAGAATGTACCAAGGATTGAAATATTTTATGATTGAAGTTTTGGCAGCTAACTCTTGTTCTCTGTTACATGTAAGGCATTAAGTGTGGATAGGCATACATGGAGGTGGAATGAGGGGAATAAAAGGTTATGTATGCAGTGTAACAGAGGAGTAGAGGGAACAATTGAACATCTGATCTTAGAATGTAGTAAATATGAGCATGACCAAGAGAGCTTCATGGATGAGGCTTTTAAGCAGTATGGAGAAAACCAATGAAATGCCAGGTGTGTTGAAGAGGACTCTGGTATGAGTTATGTTGAAGAGCTAGATGAGGAGTGCAACATTACTGTTGTGGATGCAGTGAAAATTTCTTAGTACATGCATGGAATCACAGACATTAATGTTGAATAATCAGTTTCTTGGACTCAAATATGACTACCTGCTAAGCATGTGAGCTGTTTATGATAAACTGGACCTCCCAGGTTGGCTGACTAGTTTGCATGGAATGACTCACAAGGGCTCTTTAGGAATTATTTTTGACAACCTGGCTCACAGTAAAAAAAACTCTGGGATGCTCCCCTGTTGTGTGTGTGTATTTAAAGAAATTAAAGGCTGTTACAAAGGCCCCAGCCAATGCTGGCCCCAAATCCAAGTCTAACATGCAGTCAGGCTGTGGCAATTGATATTTCAATCACACTTCTCAAGAGGTAAAACCATGCATGAGACAAGGCTATGACAATATAAGGGTCAACACAAACCTTTCTCTATGAACTGGTTATTAAATATATGTTCTATATTAGGGCATCTAAAACAAGTGATTTAAGGACACATATAGAATTTTTTTAATGCATCATTGCATGTTTAAATATATTGTATAGTAATTACCAATTATTTAATGAGAAAACTTATCCTGGATGGTGCATTGCTTGCTATTATTCATAACATGTTAGTCATAACAGACAACATTAGAGTATTAATATAAATTTCAATCCCATCAACAATTTACTGAATAAATATTTATTCAAAAATTATTGCTGAATGAATATTAATAAATATTATGACTGACACACTAATGTAAGAAGCACAACTTCTAAAAAAAATAGCATACCAATTGTCTCATATTTTGCTGAAATTATACACATAAATTAAATGCCATAGTTACCTTTGATGCCATAATTATCATTGGCTGCAACAGCCACAAGATTAGGTGAATGGGAAGAAAATTCTATACAGTTTCCATGACGATAATTGGAGGAAATTTGATGTGCACAACGCAGTATCACATTTGCCATTCTTAAAATTGTCTGCTTGCAAGAAAAATTAATTGAATTACTAAGTACTCATGAATACCTTCATAAAAATCAGTTAAAATACTTTATGATGTATTTAATCCTCATTTGGACATCTAAACATCTACAGGCTAGTGCAAAAATGAATTATGATTAACTTGTTGGTTGGTTGGTTGGTTGGTTGGTTGGTTGGTTGGTTGGTAGAACTGGAGCCCTCCAAAAAAGGCTCCAAATAGGCTTCTGGCAAGTGTAGTGACACTCAGCCCACCAGCCTGGACTCCAGCAACTGCACTGCAGCTCAGATTCTTGTCACAATTTCAGTTTCTCTGTAAAAGGTTCTTAGGTTCTTAGGTACTTGTCAAAGTTTCCACTTTCTCTGTAAGAGGTTCTTAGGTTCTTGTCACAGTTTTCAGTCTCTCTGTAAAAATTCACAGAACTCATATCAGTATTAGTTCAGTAGAGTGAGGGAGTTCATCCAATTCCCTTCTTCTTTTTTAGAGATCCTCCAGCCTTCCCACAGTGGACAGGAACTGGGCTAAGACTCTTATGATGCGAAGTTGCACTCTAGACGAGGAGTCACCACCACCGAGGACATTCTTTAAATTGAACTGCAGGCCAAGGCGTTGAAGCAATCGTTTCAGTGGGTGACGCTGTGCTGAGTAGTTGTCACAGTTCAGTAGAAAATGTTTCACTGTCTTAACCTGTCCACATCGGCAGAGAGGCGACTCCAGTAGCTGAAAATGATGCAAATGAGCTGCTACACCCACATGACCCAGGCAAAGACGGCTGATGACACAATCAACCCAGCGACACGGGTGCTCTCTTCTCACTGGGGTAGCTGGGGATTCAGTGTGAATGGCCAAAAACCGGCCCTTACCGGTAGACTCCATTAATTGGAACCAGTTCTGCCTCCAGTACTCCGAGAAGCTGTTGTAGAGCTGTTTGATTGACTCATCATAGCAAAGGTAAGTCCAAACTGTCTTGTTATTTTCATTACAGAGAACAGCTGCTCAATCTGCAGCCTCATTTCCCCTTATGCCGCAGTGTCCCCTTACCCATTGGAAGCATACTTTGGAAACTTGCCATCTTTGAGATGCCAACTTCTGGATATCATACACAATGTGGCAGTAGTTAGGGTTCCAGATATTTTTTAACAGGTGAAGTGCTGACTGAGAGTCTGATAGAATAACAATGTCTTTGTTATGTAGAGCAGGGTGTTTGTTGGCAAAAGTCAAGGCTTGGTTAATTCCGAACAGTTCTGCCCCCAATACTGTATGTGCTGGGTTTAGCTTCCAACCCACTGCTTGTGCCAATGAAGGCACAAACAGTGATGCTGCTGTGGATCCTGATGACAGCATTGAGCCATCAGTGAAAATTTGTGTGAATCCACTATATTTTGCATTCAAGTCCTCTTGCAGCATAGCTTCATTTGCTGTTTTTTGCCCATGGTATGCTGTTCTACATGGAGCAGCAACTGAGATGAAACTTGGAAAGTTACTCCAAGGTGGCACTGGGGACAGGGTTCCCGTTCGGACTCTACATGGGATGGGTGCTTTCATTGAGACTAAGACTTGTCTTGCTTGGGTCTCAAATACTGTTTGTTGCCCTCTCCTTGCTAGTCCCAGCTGCTTCAGAGTATAGTCGTGATTTCCTCTATTCATGAGACAGATATACCAGCGAGCTGTCAGCAATTGGAGCAGCAGCTCCAGTGGGGGTATCCTTGACTCCACCTCCAGGGACAAAACTGGGCTGGTTTTTCTCACTCCCAATATGTTGCATAACGCCGTATTTTGAATTACAGAAGTTTTTTGAGGCTGCTTGACCGTAGTGCTCCCCAGGCAAGCCATCCGTATTCTAGCTTGCTTCTGATAAATGCTATATACACCCATCGAAGAAGCAAGCGAGATGCACCCCAGCGTGCAACTGACAGGGCTCGCAGCACTTGTAACCTTTTACGAAGGTCCCCCACTAGATTTCCTACATGAGCTGCAAATGTGAGTCTTGGGGCATCAAAGATGATTCCCAACACCCTCTGGCAAGTTACGTTTCGCACCACTGAATTGTTCAGTCGCAGTATTACATCAGGTATGCTATGTTTCTTGGTGAATATTTGT
>VCRD01002429.1:0-61076 GCA_006783055.1 Trinorchestia longiramus | reverse complement strand
ATCATACGTTCCATTAGCTTACCAATGCACGAGAGCAGGCATATAGGTCTATAAGAGGAAACTTGCTCTGGGTCCTTTCCAGGTTTCAGAATTGGGATCCATATTCCCCATTTCCATCCTGGAGGGACACACCCAGTATACAAGCTTGTGTTATAAACACATAGCAGTTCCCTTTTCCAGTGTAGGGGCAACTTCTGCAAAAATTTATCATACACTCTATCCTGTCCTGGAGCTTTATTTTTAAGTGCTGATAGAGAAGAGTTCAATTCTTCCATGGTAAGACATGGGACTTCCCTTGACTCTTCTGTCTCAAAGTAGTTGGCATTATTGACCCGAATGCTCTCGTCACTTCCCGTGGTAGCTGTGGTCGGACTATGTCTCCTGAAGTGCTTGGAAAATATCTTTGTCTTTTCTAATGCTGTTGCATGTGGCCCTCCAACTGGATAGTTTGGCTTGCTTGCCCTCCCACTGATGCTTCGGATGCACCTCCAGACTGATGCGCTGGGAGTAGAACAAGTGAGAGCACCCAAATACTGGGCAAAACTATTTCGTTTTTTGAGTAGGATGGTTCTCTTTGCTACCGCTTCAAGGCGCTTGTATCTTATTAGGTTTTCCTGTGAAGGACAGCGAAAGAGTTGCCCCTTAGCATGTCTGCGCTGAGCTACTGCTTTTGAGCAGGCTGCATCCCACCAGGGAGTAGCTCTGGAGATTCCAGTTCTGCCAGTTGACATGGGCACAGACTTTTCTGCAGCAGAGTTTATGGCAGCCAGTAGGAAGTCGTTGCCCATAATAGCATTGCACGGGCTGACATGTGTTTGGTCTGTGTGAGAATTCAGGTACGAGGTCCACTTTGTCCAGTCTGCAGCTCCAAGTTTCCAGTGCTGTGCTGCTCGCATGGGATGCCTCACTAGAACTACTCCCAAGGTACAGCAAACTGGGAAGTGGTCACTTCCAAGATCTGGCCCAGTTCTCACTTCACTGGTCCTCACCAAGTTGTGAGTAGCAAAAAATAAGTCCAGTGTTGATGTTGTTCCTACTCTTCTGTCTATGTAGGTGGGGGAATCATTATTTATTATACCTACTGGAAAGGTATCCAACATCTCTTCCAAGGCTCGACCTGCAGGATTAGTTCAGGATCGTTCATCCCAGAGAGGTGAATGTGCATTAAAGTCCCCAAGAAAAAGGAATGTGTGGTTTAGCAGTTGTAGGTAATGTCTAAGTTCTGAAAGTGAGAAGGGTTGGTTAGGATTATACACATTTATGATGTCAATGAGGCCTGAGGCAGGTACTCCCTGCAGTTCCAGGCTCCCATCAAATGGCTCCAGTCTCAGAAGGTGAAATGGGATGTCCTGCCTCACCAATATGGCCAGGCCTCCTCCCCTCACTCCACCTACTCGTGGACACCAAGTTGCCACATATCCCACAAAGTTGGGTTTTGGTGCTGTATCCATCAGCCATGTCTCACATAGACACACAACTTCTGGTTTGGTTGCATAAATGTGTAATTTTAATTCTGATAATTTAGAGGAAATCCCATTGCAATTAAACTGAATGACAGCCATCTCTCTTGCTTCATTTTGTTTTCTGGTCAAATATTGATTAATGGAATAGGTAGCCATTACATTAAGGTATTGCACTGCTGGTTGGGTTTTGTTACTTGCTGTCTTGTCTTGACCCTTGTGAGCTTTGGCATTGACATCCGTTTTATTTTCCCCACTGCATACCTCTGAGTCCTCGCAGGTGTAGCTTGAGAGAGTCTTGCCTCTAGTGCTGAATCCTTACATTGTGGTTTTGCCATGTTCTTACTTGGGAATTTGTTCCCTTGGTTTCTGCACCTAGTAATTATTGGTTCTGAATATTCCGTTCCAAAATGGTTGCGGATCATACCTGCCAATAGCAATTGGTGCTGG
Organism: Trinorchestia longiramus; assembly: GCA_006783055.1. NCBI lineage: Eukaryota > Metazoa > Arthropoda > Malacostraca > Amphipoda > Talitridae > Trinorchestia > Trinorchestia longiramus. The sequence continues at coordinate 59,166 of VCRD01002429.1, read as the reverse complement.
GGTGGCTGTTCTTTTTGCATGTTGGCTAGAATTAGCTCACTAAGTAAGGAAGAAACTTTACTAAGTATTATGTGGGAAACCTCTGCAATCACTGATTCCATTTTGGTTTGTAGTTCCAAGCTTAACCTCTGTATCACTGTAGATCCCATCTCCCTGCCCATTTCCTTCATTTGGTGCTCCAATTTTTTACCCAAGGATGCTACACTTTTTGATAAAATTTCAGCACATTCTGTAGCTGTTGTCTCTTGTGGGGAAGGTTTCTTTGTTGGCTGAGTAATATTATTGCTGGGGGTCCTCTCTTGAACACCACTCAGTTGAAAATGCTCACTTGTGGATGGCAGGTCATTCAGGCCCTGAACTACAGAGCTGTAGAGTGGGCTGCTGGAGGCTGTTGAGGGGAGAACCTCTGCATCTGACCATAGGTAGGATCCACCTGACTGGTGAATATCCACCATGACTTCTTGGACAGTTAAGTAATTAATTCCCCAGTAATTCCCTTGAACACTGTGTTGAGATCCCATGATGTTCGAGCTAACTATTGGAACTGTCAAATTTTATTTTTTCATTAGTTGTGCTTTAGTGACAAGTTCAGTCTGTGTTTTCATCACCTTGTGTTTGGCTGCTTCAAAACCCACTCCAGAGCACTGCAGCTTCTGTATAGCTGCTGCATTTCTGATAGCTGGACATTCTTTAGAGCTTGCTATATGGGTCTGATGGCAGTTTGCACATTTCTCCTGTCCTGGTTCAGCAGTGCACTCATCCTTTGTATGTGGGCTAGAGCACACTAGGCAGCGAAGAGGTGAGTTGCAGTTCACTGCTACATGTCCCAGCCTTTGGCAGCAGTAACAGCGGCAAGGAGGAGCATTGAAAGGGAATACTGCATATCTAGTAAATCCCACGTATATGTGCGAGGGACATTGAGTTCCTGCAAAGCCTAGCTTGACTGCTGATGACTCTTCTTTTTTTCCTCCACTGTACCAGGGTAGACGAGCTACAGAGAGCAATTCACTGCTTCCACAATCTGCAGATGCCTTGATATGTTCCACATTTACACTTTGATGTATTCCCTTGATGACCCCCCATGACTGCATCTGGGAAACCGGTTGAGAACAGTTTACAGTCCACTTGCCCAGCCTTTTCACTGGTAAAAGAGATGTCAGTTTTCCAATTGTTGCTTCTTCTAGCTCAAAGGCCACTAGATTACCCCGTTTGTTTACTCGAATGTGAGTCTTCTGTATTACTTTAAATGAGGACTCACCAATACCTTGTGCTAGTGCCACTGGGTCGGAAGTAAAGGTGTGAGCTTCCATTCCAATTGGGCGCACCAGAATCACCTTGCTATCTTCTGATCGCATGGTCTTTGTTATATTGAAGCCCAAATTTGGCTTCGGAACTCTGCCTTTTTCTCCTTTCTCCCTCAGAGAGTTTGATTGCGCACTAGTGCTAGCATCTGCTCTATCAAAACTCAAGTTTCTGTTCACTCTCGAAGGGCACACATTGTCACAGGGTTTCTCTTTCTCACTACCTTCAGCACCGTCTGCACTTGTGTGCATCTTCTTTTTTCCTGCTTCCTGGATCTCACTTTCTTCCACAGGTTTTTCTTTTCTCTTCCTACTTCTCTATACTTAATTCAAGTAGCGTTAACGACAACTGGATACGTCCTTCTCGCACCACGTCTGTAGCATCACATCGCTGTTCATGCTCCATTTTCAAGTTATGCGTATTAATTAATCGCGCACAAATTAAATCGTATTTTTTACAATAAAATTCCTGTATTTTTGTAATTAGGTTTTTGTAACTTTAAGTGAGATTCTTGTAAATTTTTAAATATTAAAAATTCGCTGTAATTTGTAAAACCATTCTTAGTACGAAAGAACTGTCGCTATGGTTCTTTCTTTAAAAAGTTCACCCCTGAAGAGCACTCCCAGAGCCCAAACCGACGTGAACCTGAACGTAGCTTTTAAGAGATAACACCACACCTGGCGGTCCTGCTCTCAGCCTTCACTTGAGCTCTCATCATCGCACTCATTTCAGTTGTTCATCACAACTTTCACAGCTTCCTCCTTCATAGCCTTCAATTCAGCCTTCATTTCCTCCTTCACAGCTTCCTCCTTCAATTCATAGTCTTCAATTCAGCCTTCATCTTCGCCTTAATTCAGCTTCTTCACATTCTTCACTTCAGCTTCCTTTTCATCACAACTTTCATCTCAGCTTTCACTGCTCTCAGTGCTCATTGCTCTCACTCAGCGCTCATTGCTTTCATCTTATCGTTGCCCTTTTAAATTATATTCTTGATCATATTCTTGATCATATTCCTGATCATATTCCTGATCATATTCCTGATCACATTCCTGATCACATTCCTGATCACATTCCTGATCATATTCCTGATCATATTCCTGATCACATTCCTGATCATATTCCTGATCATATCCTGATCATATTGCTGATCATATTCTTGATCCTATTTTCGATCATATTCTCTATCATTACTTCTAGTTCCAATCTCTTTCACTCGTGGACTTCTGATGTCTTTTGTCCACCAGCTGCCCTACGGATCTATAAATAAACAAAAGCTGAGTATCCGTCTTGTCATTGAATTCCCCAACTAGAGGTGCACCAGTCGACTCCCTTAACCTTACCTTCTGATATATAGTTATAAACATAACAATGGCAACCCCAGCCAGGCACCACCTCAAAAATAACACGTCAGCCGGTCTTCCCCTGATTAACTTGTGTAAACATTGAAATAGCGCTATCGTATCCTATCAGAGGTCATGTTACCAACTCTACAACACAACGATGTTTAACTTACAAGTACAACGATGGCAGTACACAGTTACCCTATAATATCTACATATATAATCGACAATGCATCTCCATGTCTCTGTATCTGTGTACGTCCGTCCCATTACTATCCATTTATTCTTGAAGAAAAATTATTGAACTCAAATCAGAACGGGTATGCATGTATTACAAGCATTGTATTGTGGATACCAAAGGCGCTGGATCACTATAAAATACCCCATTTTTCCGTTATTGGCTTTCTCCTCTTCTTTTTCTGCTTGTTTCACTTTTATTGGAGCTGCGGACACGAGACCATGCAGCTCCACGCTTTCAGGGATGTGTTATTGTTTTCTGAAATTTAGCACCCAGGCTGAATGAGGTTACAGGAAGTTTTTCTGTGTGGTTCTGCTCACAGATTCCGTTCACTTCTCTGAAATGTTGCAATTTTTAAGAAATTTTAGATGATTATAATTTTCCTTGTGGATGTTAAATAGTTATCAACTATTTTAACAATTTATTTTTGAGTTGGTTCCGGAAAGAGGCCACCTCCAAGTAAATTCTTCAAGCAGAATGGTACATTTAATGGGTTCAAGGAATTTTTCATGGTGGTACGTTCTGCAGCGTAGTAAGGGCAGGAGAAAAAAATGGTCAATACTTTCTTAATCACCACAAGAGCAATTGGGATCTTCCACAATGCTGAAGCGATAGAGGTGTGGCCGGAGCCCCGTGTGCCCAACACGAAGAGGAACAAATGCTGCCTCAATGTTGCGGGTCTTGTGTGCAGACCGCATCCAGCACTGCTCCGTATTATCTTGAATTTTCTGTAGATGACGTCCCTTCCCTGTCAGTTGAATACTCCTCAACCACTCAGTCTTCCACTTTGTTTTGAATGCAGTATTGGTAAGGTTCTAAATTTCTTCATTAGAGGACGGCGTTAGGGTGCGGTACCGCAGCAAATGGGTATTTTTTGCTGCCTCATTAGCAGGGACGCCCTTATGGCCTGGAATAAATTGCAGGTAAACCCCATGGGAAAAAGTAATGTTGAACAGCTTGTCCTGTATATTAAACACTAAAGGTAGATAATGTTTTGACCTTGTATTCTGTATGAGAAGCAAGGAGCTCAACGGGTCTCTGAATATAATATACTTTTCTTCTGGGTAATTATTTACCAACATCAATTGAAGTGCTTCTTTGATGGCAATAAGTTCACACTCCATGATGTGAATTTGAGGTCGGAGATTGAAGTTTATGGTGACTTCCCTGGAGGGGATCACCACTGCAGCAGATGCAGAACAGGTAGGTTCAACAATGCAAGAGCCATCAGTAAATATATGGGTGCATCCAGAGTAGTTAGTGTCTATTAATTCGTGGTACATTTGGAGCCCATTTTGATTGGATAGTGAAGATACTGAGGTAGGGAGAAATCAGTACATACTGTATATATGTAGGTCTCCACCTTGAACCACGGAGGGAACGGTGAAACCAGTGGTGCTGCGTTGCGAGCCGGAATCTACAGGTTTACATTGGTAAAAAGAGCTCTTGCACGTGATGTCATGGATGGCAAAAGTGTTAAAGACACTCCCTCTGAAGGAAATTGAGCTTGGAGTAAGTTATCAGCAATTTCCTTGGGAAGTTGTTGGAGTTTACTGTAGTACTGACACGTTAGTAGATCTCTGTGTATCGACAAAGGGAAGATATTTACTTCTACCTCCAGTGAAGCTGTGGGAGAAGTTTTGCAGCATCCAGTAGCAAGGCGAAGGCAATGATTTTGAATGTTGTTTAGCTGAAGGAGATTTGAAGGTGCAGCAGTAAAAGGGTACTATCAAGACCATGTTATCGGTAGATAAGATACAGAATGGAAGTTCCGTATACAGGGTGTCCACAAAAAATGTATCCACTGACCGATATATGTATGTATGATACCAGAACCATACAAGAGTTCTGATTTATTCTATACCTTTAGAATGCAGCTCAATAAAGATAAGGTTCCGGTATAATATATCGGTCAGTGGATACATTTTTTGAAGACACCCTGTATATGAATGAAAAGCATTCATTCAAAACACGCAATAATTCGTCGTAAGTCTTTAATACATTCATCTTTAGAATAATTTTCAATAAGTTTAATCTAAATCGTGGAATTTCCACGGGAACTGTCTAGTATTTTAATAATTTAGTACCAATTATTTTTCCGACAGCAGTTTCAATACCGCATCGCATAGTAATCACTATCCCAATATACATATAATAATACACAGTTTGTCGCCTGCTTGGTCTGTCTCTCTGTCACGCTCTTAAGGATTTAGATAGGAGGAAATTCGGTAGGCTATCCATGTATATTGCAAGCATTCTATTGTGGATACCCTCAATGTGGAAACTCATTCACAAAGCCCACGTCCACTGGCCAATCAAACGAACAAATCCAGTAACAAAACACGTAAATTTTCACGTGTGAGTCTCCTAGTAGGGAATAATGATTTTATAGTCTCTTTGCACCATAAAAACATTTGAAAATAAAGCAAGTTTGCCAAGCTCTACCTAAACTAATCCATATTGTACTCTTTCCTACATCATTCACTGTTCCGAGTACTAATCAGGTAAATTTTATTTTCTCTTGTATAAGAGAAAATAAAATACGAAATATATTTTGCGTCACAGGTCTCTTCTAAACCCTAATGGGTCCGTCTAAAAAAACCTGGCTGTGACACATGAGGGAACTGACTCTGAAGTTTCTGATTCAGGCACAGTACTGTGGGCAGACCGACTTCACTCGCGTTGCCAACTCTGTGAGAAAATTTCAAACTAAATACCATGTAGTTTATAGCTACAATTTGCTAGATATTTCGTTCAAGTAGCCGGATTCATAGCTAAAACTTTGATTATACAGAACCTAACTAGTCAATGGTAGAAATAAAATATAGAACTAAGTATGACTACCCGTTGTACATAAGTAGAAAAGAAAGCTTTACTTATGGAAGGTTAATTTTCAGTGAATCGTAATTCTGACGTAAATTGTGCGTCAATAGAGTTTGAATCGGTTAACTTCTTTCTATAGTAGACCAAGATACCAATAGCATTTATTACCTTGGCAAGGAGTTCAAAATTGTTACAGAATTTGCCATACCTCAATAATTCAAATTTAATGCTCAGTAGCGAATGTAGAAACTCCAACTCCATTCGATTTCATGTCTTGGACTTTATAAGATTCATACTTCTGAACAATCTCTCAACGCAGTTACGTGTTCAGCATTACATTGTTCGTTTCACTAAACTCAAGTAGGTTGATACGGCTTTTCTGTTTTTCACTATAGTACATAATTATGATTCCTAACATTTTATTAGCAGTAATATCATTAGTTTCATCAAACAATAAGCTGAACTTGTTATCTCTCATGTCATTCATTGAGTCTCCTTCAAAATGATTATTTATGACTCTTTATAATTTCTGAACATTTATAACGATGCATTTCAAGATTCATAGTTGATATGTTGTCTGCGATGCAATTCTTGCACAAGTCTGCCAAGTGATCGGTGTTCAGGATCGAGACGACAACTGAGTTCTGACAAACATAGTTCCTTCACGCCTAGCAACATCTCTTCTAATTAATAGGCTCATCGTGTGAGTAGTTTGTTATCGACACTGAATTTACAGAGGTCGCTTTACTATACTTTTATGATTTTATATGAGCAACTAGATCCCAGTATTTAGCATTAACATCGTACTTACAGAGTTTACAATAAGCTACAATCTCATTTCAGCTCACCGTTGGGAAGCGCCAGTGACCTGCGTAATCGCTTGCTTCTGAACGAGAAGAAACGTGTATGCGTTCAAACGCTGTTACGCTGGTCTGTGCTTCCCTTGACTGAGTGATGATTTTCTTCCTTATTATGAATTTTTCATTTCCCTTTGAAAATATCTGAAAGTAGCATATAAAATTTATTTATTAGCTAGATTTATAGCTATCTGCTGGACGAGTCTTTTTTCAGGTAAATGATATTTTTATAACTAGTTCTAGCTTCTAGCTATAAAATAGCAAAGTTGGCAACCCTGCTTGATTCTTCAGTCAGTGCGTACATAGATAGCTACGGGGTTGTAGGTTAGTTTCTGTGAGGTAAAGTTGGTGCAAATTCGAAGAAGCATCGAATTGATTCGAAAGTTTGATTTAGAAAAGTATTAAAGCAATATAAAACTTTGGATCCATCACAGGAAAACATGGGATCTGAATAACGATTGTACATCTATCCTGATCTGTTTATTTTTCACCAAAGAGTACTTCTCAGTGGGTGTAATTTTTGAAAGAAAATTGTACACATCTCTTCATTTTACTGGTAGAGAATGTGAATTATGACATCTAGCAGCAATGCATTGATCGTCTGAAGACTGAAGATGCTAGGAATATGCCTCGTGCTATCACCACTTCATGTAAGCCAAACATTTGTTTGCTGTAAAAATGCTGGAGTAAATTTATTTCGCATGCTTTTGAGAACACATTTATTAGGTTTCTTTGCATAAGTATTACTTTGCTCAATTTAAATATAATGAACTATAGCCTTTGAAACTAATATATGAACTTTGTTTTCATTTAACCACGCAGCTATATAATTATAATTCATTGAGTTTTATTCGAACGTATTATTTTCTTTAAAAAGTATGTTTTTCGCATTTTTTAGAAAAGAGTTAAAAACTCTACTTGAATGATTTGATAACGTAGACTTGGCGTTTTTTCAACAAGTATGCTCTATACGTTTTGATAAAAATAACTTCTAAAATTTCATACATTTTACAACAATTAACGAACACCATGAGACTATATCATTTGGACTATTATCCCAAGTTATGATCTGAAATCATAGAACATCCGGTGAAATTTCTGGTTGTATTGTGGTTAAGCCCGGCAAGCTCAGTATCAGCATGGGTCGGTATGCGTGCCAAGGTCAAAAAATTTTTTTTAGTACTAATCTTGCGTATACTAATGACAACTAAGCTTCTTCCTGTTGTATGAAATTATATGCAGATCATTTATTAATCTGTTTTAACTCAGGGGCATAGACTAAATAGTGAGAGATTTTAGTTATAGCAAGCTCGAGAGCTAAAATTGTGGCCTCGTGAACGTGCATTGTGTTCAAGATGACTTCAGGCGTCTATCCTGGCGAGTTTAATTGCGCAGGTATTCCCATTGAGGCGCTAGCCTTGCTTTGCTACAGCTTCAAACTCTGCGACCTGTAGGGCAAAAACGCTGAGGTTACTGCAGCATAAACAGAGTTTGGTTTTTGGAAATGTATTTATTTACGTTCACATTTCGCTATCATTACTGCAGCTTTCGGGTAGAAAAACGTCAGTTTTAGCGAGAATTATCGCTGTTTTGTTGTAAATGTAGTTACCATTAGTGGGTCTATGTCTATTTACATACCTCTATTATTCATTAATCAAAAATAAACGCCAGTGTTCTATCGAAAGACGAGAGTGCAACTGAGATCCAAATCTCGTTCACTTTTTATGCTCTCATTTTTTGAGTGATGTTACTAGCGAGTGAACACACTGGCAAGTGGGTGTGTGATGTTACTAGCGAGTGAACACACTGGCAAGTGGGTGTGTGATGTTACTAGCGAGTGAACACACTGGCAAGTGGGTGTGTGATGTTACTAGCGAGTGAACACACTGGCAAGTGGGTGTGTGATGTTACTAGCGGTTGTCCTTAAAATTTCCTAATTTACCAACCATGTTCGAAATAACTAATCTCTGTTGGTGTGCAAACGTTAAAACAGAATTCATTGGAAAATTTTTATAGGCAGTGATGTTCAAAAACCAAAAGCAACTGAATGCTATACATTCGATGCATATTTGGTAGCATAACTCCGGTTTTGTTTTAGTAGATCATCTATTCTGCTGTAGTCGTCATTATGCATTTTACTAAAGTTTTAGGAATTGATCCTACTGCCGTTGCTAAAAGTTTCTCAAACTTTGAATATTTTGAGGATTTTATGCACGATTTTAGAATAGAATAGAATAGAATGAGGCTATAGGAACGGACTTTCTGGCCCATTCTTGGGTCGGATAATTACTCCGATAATTATTCGGTTGTTTACCCAAGTCCCATGCCGTATTTCTAGCCGCGTCAACCATGTCGGCAGCGGGATTCGAACCCGGGTCTTCCCGCTCGCAAGCAGATTCGCTCACCAGTCGACCAAGCTGGTGGTTTTGTCTCACTTGTCTTTTTTACACAAATTCTAAATCGGATTAAGATCAGGGGTCTATGTCGGCTGTTTCAAAGCTTTAATTCCATTACCAACGAACCATTTTTGAGTCACCTTGGCAATGTGTTTTGGATCATTGTGCCGTTGGAATGTCAAGCTGTTTTCAAGTTTCAATCCCTTAGCTTTAGTTTTCCTTAGCATCTCTCTACAATTGCAATAATTTAGTCATCTTTCATCAACTTTAATTGCAATAATATATACCTATGATGGAAAGCTTCAAATACTATTATACTCTTACCTTCAAATTTTACATTGGAGATGGCATTTTTCGGTTGATAAGCATTTCCTTTTTTCCTCCGAAGATAAGTTGCACTATTTCTTCAAAACAGCTGAATTTTGATTTGGGTAAACCCCACAATTTTATGCTACAATGTATCAGGTGTATTTTAATATTTCTCAAGAAATTTTAGGCTGACATTTGCACTTCAGCAAAGGATAATTTTAGCTATCTGTTGTATATAAGCCTATGTGATTAAGTGTTCTTGAAATAGTATCAGTACTTATGTTCATTCTTGTATTTCGTATGATATTTTGATTTTCACCACGCATCAAAATTAACTTAGGCTGAAGTGTTTGAATCATCCAACTGGAAGAAGATTCAGTTGCTAGGGCAGCCACTCGTACGAAGGTGCGCAGATTTTTTATGAATCTTACGTTTTTGAATACTGCTTCCAGATTTTTAGATATTTTACGATAAACATAACCTTGTTAATAAAGCTCTAGGATCATTTTACGCACATCATCATCTGATCATTTCATACCTCACTCATTTCTCTCCGTACTTTGATGAAGAAAGTTGATGAAACGCTGTAGTACAAGTTGTCTACGTCTATTAGAAGAGCGTAAAATGCTGTGATTGATCGATAGTAACAATTCATATCATCATGGAACGGTATTCATGAAGATATATTAAATTCTTCTAGTAAATTTTCATCCGATAAAAATTTTCATATATTATTAGTTACCAATGGAGATGTCTAGTATTTAGACTTACGGGATACATTTGAGATGCCATATATGGAATCAGTATTGTTTGAAAAAATTTCTATGATACTGTACTTATAATTATCCTGATTAAGAGTTCCCGTTGCTAAAACTTGTAGTCTATTGCAAATGTTTCAAGGTGAACAGTTAATTAACTACCCTAGGACTTCTGCAGCTGGTGCCATTTGCCATCCATGAGTGGTCCAAATGAAAGCAGCAGCTTGTGTGAGTTATTCAAACGAGCAATATAATTGTTAGTTAATTTCTGCTCAGAAAATTACTTTTTGGAGCAAAAAATAAATGAATAACTTTGTCTACCTGTTTTAAATAATCGTTTAAATTTGCGCCATCTTCTCTTTCTGCATAATATTGATCACAATGTGACCCGTAAATCTTCCTTCATATTTAGTCTTTTATAACCTGTGTCGTTTTTGCGCTTTCCGTGGCTGCAGTCGCTGCATCGTACGTTTGGCAGCGTGAGACGTGTGCTGTTCGCCTACACGCTCAGCAGGGACCACTGTGGCAGCGACGCTTGTGTTGTTTCAGACTCTCCTGTTCAGTAAATGGCGTGTGAGCAGCGTACAACTTTGTGTCTGGGTCGTTATTCCTATAAACAAATTTATCCTTGGTAGAAAAGATTCCATTGTTCTTTATTCAGAAATACAAATATGTCCTACTACCAAGCCTACTACTAATATTCAGTAATAATAATACTCGCGTTTCTCGTATTTGACATTGTTGCGTTTTGACATCAATTCTTAAACCCCATCGTTTGTTATTCAGCATTGAATTCCTTGTGTCTGTTCTTGCTATGTAGGTCCAAACTTGAAATTAAATACACGCGTGTTTATTTCAATTAAGAGCAGAAACTGAGAAGGGAAAAAGTGAAGTTTTTAGCGCTCAGGTGCCACTATTGTGTACTGCACAGTGAAATATCAGTTACATAATTTTAAAAGTTTTAACTATATTTCTAAATTGTACCTATATACTATACCTAAAACCACTAATCATGGTGCATTGGCACCTTCTACACGACTTTGAGTTTCGTGTTTCGTGTCTTCGTTCTACTTAACGTGCTATAGTTTCCTAAGTCTTATTCACTGCTATGATTCATCATTCAATACTGAGAGGCACAAATAAAAATAAATGAATGCAAACTCCGGGTGTACCCTAAATTTTAAATGCAAATCAGTTACATTCATGAATGTTAAGACATTTTTAGTTTCGAGTAAATTTGATGGCGGGATCATGCTTGAAATTGGAACCGTTCGTTATGAATATGAAGTTGTCGTACACTTCACAACCTCCTTTGAGTTACGTATGATAGGTTTTGGAAATTGAGGCACGCTTGCATGGCACTAAGGAAGTGGTTACTGAATTAGTTAATATCTTGAGTGTACATGCACTCCTTTAAAATGTAGATGTCCCCAATACCGTCCATTTATTTAGATTTTTTCAACTGCAGAGAACATGGAGACTAAATAATTCGTCAGAACAAAGAGTGTAAATACTTTAGAACAGTGAATCCCAAACTGGGGGGAAATTTCGCCTTGGGGAGAAATTTGAAGCTACCAGGAGGGAAATAATTTCACTGCTTACCAGCAATAACAAAACAGTTGTATTTTCTCATGTTTGAGGCCTTGTAGTTCGTTGTTACTAATTGCTCTTTATCCGCTTTACTAAGTAAATATATGTATCTTTACGAGCATATTTATACATTTTAAAAATGAATTAGTGAATAGTCACAGTGTGTTTTAACTACTCTTTCCCTCGTACACATGAAGGGGAAATTTGGATGGCTGAACCGCGTGCAGGGGGAAATGACAGGAAAAGATTAGTATATGCAAAGTTATTTTATATAGAAGTAATCATTGACGAAAAGTACACGAATCAAGTTTTGTCGTTAATTTCCATATTTGTCATTGGTGATCGCACTATGAATTATTCACGGTAAAATTTGGATGAAAAATTCTATTAATTTCTGGGACTTACAGAACAGTATGCAATGCATCCGATCATATCAAGACTCCGCAAATGTTACTTTCCCTCATCACTGTTACAACTTACAGTAGGCGTTTAGTTTTATGTTGCACAGTTTGCCATGTTTGCTTGAGTTTAAATCAGCGCAAATCGGAGAGACCGAAAAAGATTGACGGAGGTGTGGTTTGATTGCAGCAGGTTCATTGAACGTACCAGAACAACTTTGGTCACTAAATGAATTTTATACTATACGTCAATGTCAATATTTTTTGTTCGATTTCGTATTCAGGGTACATATATCATTGCATTTTGCGAGTAAATAAGTCGGAACTTGCGATTCACTGTACGAATTTACTAAATTCTAACAGACAACGCTCAGCTTTCTTCGCATGCAACGAGTACTGAAGGAATATTCTGCTCCTGGTGCTGCGCCGGAATGAGTAGCTTCTTTACAAAATTGAGTCAACGATTTGCAGTACTCTCTATATCGCCATAAGTAAAATGGAGAATAAATCATTGCATGGATATGGTGAGAACTCATGCCATACGAATCTGTGTCAATCAGTGCAATGATTTCCTCCTTTGAGTCACTCTAGTCTCCCCGACCGGCGTGCTCTTCACACAGTCATACATCGGACGTAACAGTCGTTGCTCTGGAGGAAACTGAACCTACACATAGTCAGTCGTCTGATGTAACTTATTAATCTAGGGAGGGGAAGGAGAGAGACACACAGGGTGTAGCTTCGTGGTCGTTCACCTCGTACAGCCCACGCTTCTGTGATCCACTTAACATCCTTAGGGCAGCTCGAGCGCCAACGTGTCTCTGAACGTAAGCGAAAAATTCTAGTTTAATGACCTTCATTACTGTTGCTGTAGCAGTCGTAAAAGGAAGAACATTTAAGTTTCGTGCTGTAAACGAGAGGAACTTGTTTATTCTTTCGAACTCTGGCATTTTTGACACTTTGTTTGAGCGTTGAACAAATTAACTACGGTTTGAATGGATAAAACTCCTGCAGTCAATTCCGTGGTACTGCTGTGTTTTTTTGTTTGTTCTGCCATTCAGTATGCTACTGGTCTAATCAGGTTGCCATTATTTAGCCAACACCGTCTGGAATGATAGTTTTTTCTGAGTGATCAAGTTAAACTTTTGATAAGCTGTGATACGCCGACCTACTTGGATGATTGACTGCATTAATGGAACGAGAAGAAATCGCATGATGACAATAATTATTGTAAACGCTTGGGACGTCTGTAATACGGAACAGTTCTTAATTGCTGTGTGGACGTGTGAATGTCTGTTGGTGAACCTATGAAATAGGAGAATCGTTAATTATGATTGTGAAGTGTAAAACTTAGAATATTCAAGAATATGTATGCTTTCCTGCCAGTAAAGTGACGTACAAACGCTTAAGGACGTTTCAATAGCCGGAGACAATTTAGGGATATGAAGGTGTGAACCCTTGTGATATCGATGAAGGGGAACAGCTTACTATTGTTGTGAGACACGAACGTACGGGATGCCCCTGAAAAGTGGTGTAATTGTTATACTGATGTAAGATGGATGCAAGTGAAGCACCGCTCGAGGTTTTATTGCAGACTGCCGGACCAAAAGGTGGCAGTCGTGTCGCTGCTCCCACTCTTGTGGGTGGTGTTGAAGAGTTGGGAGCTGTCGAGGTGCTTTGTCTTCTGCGTTGAACGAAGCCTTTTCATTCAAAATATTTCGTATGAACCTGTTAGTGTTGGATGGTGGTATGAGAAGGAGTTTCGAGCTTGTATAATGTTCCGAGCGAAGAAATGTTTCGATAGCAAATATGCATGCTAACAAATAATGTAGTGTTCTAAAATGACATTAGAATGGCATTGTAGAAAATGCCTGTATGGACATCAATTATTTATAGTTAATATCAACACTGCACATAGACTTCTAAATCTATCTATTTTTTGTACACACAAGCAAGTCCGGATCATATGTTGACGATGTGTAGCCCATCAGCAGCTCTGCTCACTTTCCACACATCAAGCAACCTAAACTAGCCCAAGGCAAAGTGGGAGAGTTTTTCATGCTGCTGAAGAACCGTATCAAATCTTTTTCTATTCCGAATTGGGAAAACTAGCGATGAACTCTAGGTGTCCATATTTTTTAAATTGTGTACATTTTCAATTACATTTTGCATTGTCTTATCATTAGGAAGTTCGGTTGAATTCAATCTACGATCCATGGCGCTGCTGCTCTTGCCGGGTGTCGCTGTATAGCACTGCTTTCTATAACATATTCCCATTTGTATTCATGAGTGATTTAGAAACACCAACATAACCTAGACGCGTTGTTCTAAGAAGAGCAAGGCTAACGCTAATCATGAAGAGGATGTCAATGATTATCAGTCTTCATCCGCGACTCGATGTTGGGTGACATGACAGGGTGCACAGAAGTGGGAGTAGCTGCTTTACTTGGTTGCATCACTTCTGTTCTCCTGCAAAAGATGCATCAACTTTACCGAACGTATAACACGTGCAGTTTCTTATTGGTGTGGTGCTTACTTTTATGTTATAATAAAACTTAATATTTCATTTTCGTTACTGTCCCCGAACATATGTAACTTTATTATTACGAAGGAAGTTGGCTTAAAAGAAACCCATTTTGATAGAAATATGACGTACCCGATTTATGTTTTCATTGCTTAATGGATTTTTTTATATAGATGTCATCCTAAAATGGATTTTAATGTTGCATGTATGCTGTTTAAATATGGAAAGTACTATAGATTAATTATGGAAGACGTTTTCTAACTATAACATAAATTACCCAGTGAATTAGTTCATTCACCTTTGATTTAGCTTTTTAACTTGGGTGGAAGTGAGAGCTTGTGCCCGCGTGCTGATGAGTTCGGCTGTTTGTTAGTGTTCTCAAACTCAGCCTTGAATTTGCCTCAAACAAATCGATTGAATTAAGTTCAAGGTGCCTTTTGAGCAGTAGTTTTCTCATCTACGTAGTTGTTTGGTTATCATGTGAACAACTTCACAGTTGTGTGGCAGTGAGGTTGGCTCTGTCACAATCTTGTATTGTGAACGCGAATCTTGTTTTACAACCTGATAAAGAGGGTTGCATAAGCGTTGAAAAGTGTGAACTTCCAATTCTAACATGCATCATCTCCGTTCTTGGTCTATGGCCACTATCTTTTTCTTAAGGATTTGATGTGGAAACTTGAAGTAGAAGCTACATTGAGATTCTTCTACCAGCGAGGGACATGGAATGCAGAAATATTCGTTATTGAGGAGTGCTATGGTTACGTGGTGTTATTAAGTGGTGTAATGGTTTTACAGGGTTGTTACATAGTGTTGTGGTTAAGGTGGTGATATGGTTGGGTGGTCTTACGACTGCGCAGTATTCTGGTAGAGGGATGTTATGGCGGGGTGATGCATGGTTGGATGGTGTTATTGTAGAATTGTGTTATCATTACGAGTAAAGTACGTGGAAATACACTTAAATGATTGCATTTCATTTATTGCTATTCGATTGCTATACGAGATAAATCCTTTCTAAATTCAGTGATTTATTCAATCGCAGTTATGACTCAGACGCATCGGATAGTCGAAGGTAGCGTACATTCTGTTCTAAAGCAAGCAGCCAAGGATTAATAGACGATTTCTAGTTTAAGAGAGGAACCTGTTTCAGATAGTGGTTGTTTAAGACGCTATTGTTTCTTTAAATTTTCTGATTCTAGATGGTTCATGTCAATCACAGAATTATCTTGGCCCGTTCAGCCGAACATATGGGCAACAAGCCACGCATGATGCACTGACACTACTACGAAGCAATTACAGGACGAACGATGTTGCCTTTATTTCATATCCTCACTTGAAACTTGAGAGAGGTTGACGAAGTCAGAGGAAGAAATCGGACGTTGTAAGTTTCTTTTTTTCATTGAACTGCTCTGCTGGACGCTTTGGAAGATGTTCGGAGTATACATACTAGAGAGGCTCCTCTATCGAAGATTTTTTAATTCTATTATTGGTTGTGCATGAGAAAACCATGCACGTAGTATTTCTTTGCCCAGTTCAGATCATAGAAATAATGGTTTTCATTTCCTCCGTTCCTGTAATTATCTGAGTCTATTTTTATAATAGACTAATGTGTGCACCATATACTAGAATTTGAGATGTTCTGCCGATACTATAAGATCTTCAATATTATCCGTCTTGAACATTTTTTATTTCATATTATTTGCCACCCATGTATTGCCATTCATTGAACTTGTTTTTCGTTTACAGGTAACTGTGTATGAAAGGGTTCTTCTTAAGCACTTGATCATTAACACTTAAATTTACCTCTGTGGGTATACAAGTGTGTGAAAAAGTTTCGATAATTCGTTTATGCATTTCACGAAATTAGAACGTGTGCACAAATTTTCATCAATGGTCCAGACAGTAGCTCCAAGTCATGGGCTCAGTTTTTTCAGCAAACGTGCGACGTGATTCTCCAACTGGAGACGCTAGTGCCAACCACGAGGAGGCTATCATCGTCAGAGACCCAAGCGGTGACCAGATATCAGAAGGCACACGCACTCCAGGATCCAACTCGAGTCTGACGCCACGATCATCCCCAAGGTCATCTCCGCTTCCAGAGAGAAAAATGTCTGGGGCACTTTTCCTACGCCCTTCACCGAGTCCATCTCAGAGCCGGAGCCCCAGTCCTAGCCGGAAGATGGTTTCTGGCGAAGGTCGGAGGAAGTCCTCAGCTGCTGATGCTATGAAGGCCAGAATTCTCGTAAAAACGGGCGACCAGGAGAAGTCTGGCACTGACGCCAACGTCTACATTGAACTTGAAGACAACAACGGACTGAAAACAGGCAACATCAAGCTGGACAATCCGTTTTATGATGACCTGGAACGAGGGAAGCTGGACACGTACCACCTTCCGCTTCCTGAAGGTGAGTGTGTTGAATAATCGAACGGAACAGGGAGAACTTTTAAATTATTTTGAGCTCACTTTTCAAATAAAATTCAATAGACAAACTCAGAGAAAGGGGAATGCGCGGTCAGGCCGCTGTTTTCTTTCGATAATAAAACTGAGATAACAAAGCTCCTTTCAATAAAAAATTATTTTTTTTAACTGACGCGAAAAGCGTATCTAAAGTTGTGTCAGGTTTCAATCATAGCCGAGATACAGAATAACTAGAGAAAGTATGCAAGAAAACAGATTACCTATGATTTTAAGTTATACATAACCTTGACCTAACATGCCATCAACTGTATAATAAGCGGCTTCAAATCTCATGCACGAGCTTCAACCAAAGCCAAGATTTTGAAAAGAAGTTTGATTTGACATAAAGTTTAACGAAAATTTATCGCTGTTAAGATTCTGGATAGAAACCTTCCGTTTTTTCGTGCTACATTTTTTCAGCTAATTCAGACGACAGAATTTATTACGAGAATGAAACTAATCTAACTTGGTTCATGTAACTTCATTTCACGGATGTATGCACGGCTTTCTATAGAGTCACAGGTTTCAGAAGCTCCAAGTTTGAATGACAGCATCCAAATGAAAAGGATGAGGGTAGCCTAAATCTTTACGAGTTGTCTCAAGCAAACTGTCAAACTTGTATGAGCGCATTTCTTCCTAGCCAGCTTGTGTTTTACACCCATTAGGATTTGTATGTATTATCGCGAAGGACGAAGAAATGTCAAAGGAAATTCTTGATCGATAGATAATTCATCCAAAGAAATGAGTTTGATGAAATACGAGCTCATAGATATATCTCAACTTAATTTTACTGAATTTTCTTCGCTTCAAAGGATGTACCATTTGGCACCTGGAACTCTTACTGCCGTCCAGGTTTTAGTTATCAGCACTAGTATGGAGCTGGTTGTGGAGTGCGTATGAGCTCTTCTACGTAAAAGATCTTTTCAATGATTTTTATAATATTTTCAACGGAACAGACTAATGTCTGTGATCACGAAGTGTACAGTTTTGACCAGATGTTTAACAGTGGTGAAGTAATGGCTATACTTAAATTTGTTTTGCATGGGCGTAGATAGAGGATGAAAATATGGAAGTTAAAGGTTTATTTCATTTTTTGTTGCTCTTGAAGTCCCTTGCGAACCCTTGGTGTGTGTGTTACTATTAGGGATATTTATATTAATGATGATCAAGGTTTAATTGCCTCACCTTAATTCACGATGTCGCTCAAAAGGTTAGTAGAAATCGGCATTGATTCCGTTGAGGTAAAAAGTTACTCCAGCGTCAACATTACCAAACTAATTTGCTGGAAAAAACGAGTGATTTACCTACTGAATCAGTAGGGTTTGTTTCTAAAACTATGAAGTTCGAAAGCTAAATTTTTTGCTCTGTCTGATAATGATTCACTCCTCGCCGTGAATTCACCTGGCCACTGTTTGAATGACTCGAATAGTTTTACTTTCATTGTGCTGTTCAATTTTGCGAAGAAGAGCTTCATTTTTGGAGTTCAATTCTTTGAAATCTTTTAAGAAATTCATTGCCATAACTCAGAGAGTCACCTCAACAGTATGCTTAGCCAGTGCATCGCGTGTACATGCAGTTTGTGGTGGTTGGTTATCTTTCGACAGTTCCCATGCTAAATCATCAAAGATATGTGAAACTACTGTTTACAAACTTTCATTATTTAGCCCATGATGCTCAACGATGTCATTTAATGATATGATTGTTTATTCAGTTTCTTTTCTATTGAATGTGTCATTTATTTAATTTCATGAATGTTTTTTGATTCAAGTTCTAAAACCGTACCGTTTTTCTGTTTTCCCTATCCTAAATTCAGTTGTTGGTCGTAACACGCAAACATCCATTGACAAATCCAATGAATATTGACCGCCTAGGAAATATTTTAGTCGTACGTTTAGGACAGCAAGTCCAAATGTTAAGTCAACAGAATAGGTCAATGTGATACAACTACATCTACACCCAGTTTGCCTATAGTCACTGCTTTGTTCGTATTCTAGCTTCCACGGGTGGGGTGTTCAATGGCTGGGTCCACCGTCAAAAATAGTATCAAGTAGAGGCTTAGATATCCCTTACTGGGACCCTGCACACATTTATCTATATTAATACTTAAAATCCTTTGTTGGCTTAGTTGTGAAGTTCTGTCGGATGTTTCTTTCAATTTCTTGGTGTTACTCGTTATTTCGTACTAATGGTTGACTAACCCGTGTATTACCAGGTGTTCTAGATGCTGTTTTTATTATTTTTTGTCCATGCTGCGAATGATTTATTTTTTCAGTGCTGCACTATTCTCAGAATGTAGATTATCTATTTTTAGATTTTCTAAATTTATTGGTTGAATTTTTTGTTCCCCTTAGCAATAATTTCATCTGCGCTATTTACCTTGTAAACAAACAATCCTCGGAAAGAAAGTTCTATATTACGATGCTGGAAGACTTCAAATTAAACTACAATCGAGTGCAATTGAATGATGTACGCGCACATACATTATATGTAACATTGTTTGCAATTGCTAAGGGATAATTTCTTGTGATAATTCTTCAATCTCGTGACTCCGACTGCCTTTAATATTAGCAATGAGGTATCACAGCGTGGTCTGTGTTCCTAATTTAATTCCCTTTTCACTCTGACGGGACTAAGAAGTCCCGCCTCTAATTCACGATATATTGTGTTAAAATGTTTCAAAGGTGTTGAATGTGATGTTACGTGCTTTTAGATTAATTAACTACAGTTATTGGAGGAAATTGTTCTATTCAAATTGTCGTTCCCGAATTTCAGAATTCCACGAAAATATAAAATGATTGGAGGCTACTGTAGTAGCCGTCAGGGCGGAAAGGGCATACAAAGTGGATGTTGCTTTTCCAATTCACTGGTCAATTTGTGTAGCTAAGTTTTCAAGAGAAAAAATGCCCTATTCACAGAACGTGTGGGCTGTAGTTGCCCAAAAAACAGGTCTATTGCAATAAATTGATTTTTTCTATGGTAAGCAATTCTTCTCTGAACGTTGGCTCAGGGCTCCGTCTCGACTGCATCAACCAACACCATGACTCGCTTGTTCTGCGGTTTTGGAGTCTCCAGTCACATTGTCCGTCTAGCTGCAGAATCTCTTCGTGCAAGAAAATTTTTCTTGTGTTCCCTCTTTCAAGGGTCTTTTTAAATAAATCGAAAATATAGCGGCACGAACAATAACTATCCTTAGCTTAACTGGGATGCAGGCTCGTCTAAATTTGTTCGGCGAACACCAACACCGTTTCCGATTGTCCCACAGCTACAGGATGGCATTTCCTAGAGTTGGGTAGAGGCTGCGGGTGCGGTTCCCTGCATCAGCTCAAGCAGTCACCGTGACTCAGCTCTTTCTCAGTGTCAGCTTTAGGAAGCTAATGTTAAGAAACTTTATCCTACGCTGAAACAGAGTTGAACTCGGCAACCTCAGCTACGACGGGCGTTTGCAACAGCTTGAGCTCATCTCTGTAGAACGAAGAAGACTGCGAGGACAACTCATCGAGACCTGTAAATATATCAACGACTCTAACTATGTTACCCTGAGAGGACTTTCCGACAGAAACGATAACGTGGGAAGCAGATAAAACGCCATGAACTTATGGTAAAAAACTTTCCGATATCCCAGACTCCAAACTTCTTTCCCTTTAAAATTACCAGAACCTGTAGCCTCTTGCCTAAAAATATCGTTTTTACTGGCCCTGTGGATACATTAAAAAATTGTCTCGACGAATATTGGGTAAGGAACCCAAAATTATATGAAGTACTGATTTCATATATTTTTTATCTCCTGAAACCTGTGTATGATTGCAGTGCTTGTGTATGGCTGAAGTGTCTGTGCGTGATCGTGCCTGAAATGCCTGTGTGTGATTAAGGTACGTGTCTTTGATTGATGCTTTTACGTTAGACGACATGGGAATGAGTTGCAACCCAAGAATGGACCAAACAGCTCATTTCATTGCCTTATTTTTTCCTTACATCTTCTTTAATTTTTCAGAGATATTAAGAAAATAGAGCGAATTTAACATAAAGAAACGGAAATGATTTCGAACTCCATAATCTTATTTTGTTGAAAAAGGAAACAGCCAATTGGAACGTAGAAATATCTTAAAGGCTTGTACGATGTTTGCCCAAAAAAGGCTAACATTCACAGTGATGAAAATAACTTCAAACTACTCCAGACTCCAAGTTACTGTTTTCTGTCCAGTGAAAATTGTCGAAATCTGCAACCAGCTCCGGAAAATATCATCTCTGCCTGCACCGTGAACACTCAAAAATCTGTAGGCTAATGCTACATAAAAAATTCCTGGTGTTTAAAAATACTGACTCTAGGTTCAATCAGAATTCCTCCTCACTTTTGTTTCATTGATTTCCAAACATAATTATTAACTAAATCTATACGGTGACATTAATTAATAGTGATATTTTCGTTAAGGTTTCGGACGCGTTGTCAGACTGTACATGCGTAGGGACCGCAAGGGCATGCTGGATGGCTGGTTCTGCGATTACATCATCGTCCAGGACCCGCGATTTGCGCATTTCAAGAAGCACCGCAAGTTGGACAAGAACAAACTCCTCGCCCCTGGCACGGTCTTGTGTGATGATGACGGAGTGGCACCTAAGGTATGAGTTGTGGCCTAAAGAGTTGCAAGTCGACCTTTTATTACCTTCCTTCATTTTTTTTGCTTTTCGTATTCGCTCGAAGCTATAAAGTTTACTTAGTAGTCCAAAATATATATTTATGTATGTAAGAGGCACTCTTTGTCTTTAATCTTTAGCTCGTATTTTTGTGCGAGTCAAAAAGTTTCTCGTGCAATTGATCTTCTAAGATCGTCGGTTATTTTCAAATGTGCGCTAATTTGTTCAAGAGAATATGAAATGTACTCGTCCTGCATCCTGGTAACACAGATGGTGAAGTCACTCTGTACTCTTATTTTCAAATTTAAGCTATTTTTGTACTAATTTTTCATTGCATAATTCCATTGATGAGCTCACTAAATTACTAAACTACTTCATTCATTAGTTGCATCCATTGAAGCAATGAGTCCTTCCTACATTATTGCTATTTTTATTCTTTATCTGTGGCTGAAATTCATTTTTCAAAGCTCAGTATAAAAAAGGCAGGACATCTGCATCCTCATACATTGAAATTTAAAATTTGCATCAGCAGATGTTGGAAAATCCAAATTTGGTACGGCGATATTCTGAACATATTCCTGGTAACCTGCTGCGTTTTTATTTCTTCAGAAGCATCTGTTCACTTGACGTAATAATGTGAGCGTAACACACTCATTACAATGCATCAAGCTCTCTCAGTGTAAGTGTAATGCACGATGACCATGAGCATCAAGCAAGTACAGTAGGGAGTTGCTAACTGATGTTCACAGAGAAACATTTGTGCTTGTGTTCGTTAGAGAAAACTCTAAAGTATGCGAATTCAGTGACGTTTCCTTTTGCCCTTGATTGGACATTCGTTGCCTCACTTCGCAGCTGCTGCACATGTTAGCTATGTGCTTGTTGGTGCTGTTGGCTTTCCCGGTTGTGCACGTCTTTCCTATACGTATTATTTTTTCCTCTATCTACGTACAATGCTTTAATTACCACCTGCACTACCAGGAAATTTGGTAAGGCCGTAAATGCGACGGATAAGAATGTTCTACAATTAATTTGATTTTCATTTGTTCACGTTTCGCAATGATAAATTTCTTTTTGTCTTGGGCAAATGGACCTCAATGTTTCATGAGCAGGCTGCAGAAAATTATGTAACGTCGGCTATGGGTTTACTTGTGTGGATTTAGGGCTGCCTTATTATTCTTTTCAGTTTTCAATTTAAAAAAGATATTTTTTTGTGGTTTCATTACAACAGATGAGCATAGTGAATAGCCATAGAAATATTCAAACCCGAAGAATTGACGAGTTGGGTGTGCGTATGCTAAACGAAATGACGCAGCTTAAGCGACAGCAAAACAACTCGACGAGACACGCTTGTTCAGCACGAGAAACGTACACGGCGTTGACAACAGAAGATCGTATTACAATAATAGTGGTTCAAATACACTTTGATATCCCCTCTTGTTTTGGAGCCGTGACCTTAATTTGGAATATCGGCGCAGTTAGATGAGTTTTTATGGCTCAATAATTCTTTTGACTTCGCGTTGTTCTCTGAAAAAATAGTAAACCTTTCTTGAATGCATTAATTAATTTTAATTAGTGGGGCTACTTAGCAATCTTTGTATTGATCTATGTTTTTATATAACCAATTACTGAGCTTTGTTTTTGATTCAACAAATATTTCACAAAATGAAACATTTAAAAAATTCCAAAGCTTTCCCTGATTCTTTGTCAGATGTAAACTTTGAACTTCATATTCCTTAGTATTTTAAAATGAATTTATATTTGGATCAATATAATCCCTTTAAATGTGTTGTGCTTTTGAGGGATTTCAAGTTTCATGACGTTTATAGTTCGTGTTAAATGAAGTGTAATTTTATTGTTGAACCCTTTAGGTGAATTTATTTTTAAATTTTTGAGTTAACGCAACTTCTTACAAATTTTAACAATGTTAATTTACTTTCTTCGGTGTTTTTATCATAGTTTACCGAGTTAACTATGCAATTTAAGTGATGCACTGAGACTTATGAATGAAGTTTTTTCTCGTGGAAGTTCAGTTGAGAAGTTGTATTGCAGGCGGAATACTACTTCCCAGTGCACCGCTGGGTGAATCACACACACCAGTACGTGTTCGAGGAGTTTGCTTGCTGCCTTCCTCAAGACGACCCGTGTTCGGACCTTCGCAGGCTTGACCTCGAGGAGAAAAGGAGGTTTTACCAGTACGCCATCAGGATACCTGACGGGCCTGTCCAGGTGAGGTGTACCTTTGACTTCTATTGAGGGTCAACTCACGCTCCCATGCTTACCTGTCAGGTGTTGGTATTATAAGAAAAGAAAGAAACTTATTTCGTTTAGGTTTAAGAAAAATGTACGATGGGATTTCAATTCTTGATGCTGATATCTTAAGAATATTGATCATGCTTCCATTTACTTTTTTTATCCATCTTGGGACCTGAGGCAGAGGCTTGTAGAAATGCGTTTCGACGATCTAGAAGTTTGAGGAAATAGTCAAATTAAGCCCAGTCAGTCAGTATACCTCGTTGTTGCGTGACGAGCAGAGAAAATTGGAGGGCCGCATGGTGGTTCAAACTATCGAAATTAGAGACCTGGTTGCCCAAGCACAGATCACTAACCACTTGGCTACGGTAGAGGGACCGTCCGGCCAAGCCGGTCAAGTGACGTGAGAGAGCTTAGGAAATTTTTTTCTACTATTGTGGTAGGTATCTCAGTATGGCATGAGACAGGTCTGCTGTCACTCTCAGGTTTGGATAACGTAAAACTAGAATTAATCCATTACTTTATTTAAATTGATTCATTGGGAATAAGCTAGTTTATTTTGACTAATGGAAGTTTTGTCAAACGAAAACGTTTTGAAGCGAGTGAACGCCATCTTGCAGCTATCAAACATATTCTTAGCTTACGAATACAACACTATTTTTTTCATTGACTAATCGAAAAAGTTGTTTTTTGAAAATGATCCGAGTCAAAAAATGTAAAGCAGTGTGGCACGTGACGGGCGATACGGAAGCTTTGTTGAGTTTTATCGCTTCCCCCAAACGAGTTTTGGAGTTAGAACTGGGTGTGGCACACTGAGATCAGTTAGGAGAGATCCCAGCGTTGTGTTCTAATTAAAATTCTAAATAGTTATCGATGAAATGTTCTCGAACAGAAAAACAGGTGGTATTATTAATGAGATGAAATGAACGATTTGTTCATGAGCGAAAAAATGCTGTAGAAATGTTTTGTTGAAATAGTTTCTGGGTTCAACTTCGTTTTGTGAAAGCAGGTTATGAGTTCTCATTTCATCTGATAAAAATGAGGGAAAATGCAACAAATTTCAGCAAACGTGGGCAAATAAGTTGTAAGATTTTACGAGTAAAAATCAGTCTGTGAAGCGTGTCGACATTTTATCGTCTCTTTGGCGATTCTTGTCACGCAGAACTGTTTCTAAATCATTCAGGTCAGGGGTCGAACAAATAATTTTTTTTGTAAAAATCCATCCTTAAATAGTGACCAAGAAATTAGCTACAACAAATTAGTCACTTAATAAGTAGTGTTACTTGCATCAAAGTGAGTGTGTGGTACCCAGGTTGTGCGACTGTCAACTGAAGGTCAAACACCTGTAAACTGCGGCTTTCTTTCATCAAAACGTACTAGGAGTCTGTGTGTGGAGATAGCTGTCAGTGTGACGGCCTGTGTTATCTGACGGCCTGTGTTATCTGACGGCCTGTGTTATCTGACGGCCTGTGTTATCTGACGGCCTGTGTTATCTGACGGCCTGTGTTATCTGACGGCCTGTGTTATCTGACGGCCTGTGTTATCTGACGGCATGAGACTAGGGTTGCCAAAAGATTTTGGTATAGTAACAATTTCCAAGCTCAAACGGTAACAAATTTAGCGAAAACGTCACAAATTTTAAAAGTTACTAAATAATCGCACTATTTTTGTATTAATACCCTTTTATTCATTTTTGCAACGTATTCGTAAACTCGTATGATGCACTTGTTAAGCATATTGCTTCTACATCATGTCCATTGTAGAATTTTTTGCAGTAAATCTTATATAATATAACTTGACCGGAACATTTGTCAAGCATGTGTAATATTTTTAGTATTTCAATATATTATAGTCTGACACATCTAAAAATCGTATTTTATAACTATGTTCATCTTATTCCCATATATAAGTAAAAATAAAAATGTTTATTAAATTTTCAGAAAGTAGTTCCGTTTCAGTGTTGTCGTATAAATTCTCTTGTTATTCACTTAATTATTGGGAGGGCTTCCAGTATGTAGTACAGTTAGTGTGCGCATTTCAGATATAAGAATGGATCGGATTAAACTTAAAAGAATGAAAGCAGGTAATTAGAAGGCAGGTAATTTGTTTCAACTGTAAAGACAATGGTCCTTCGAAACACGCAGAAAAATGAGGCAATGAAAGTAGGCTCAGAATTAGTTTGAACAGTAATACATAACGAAGATCATCAACGCCTGTTTTTTATGAAACATCGTTCTAAATTTCGCAGGTTCTTTTTCACTAATGTGATATGTGTCTTATAAAGAGAGTTTCCATCTTTCTGTGTTTAATTGTATATACTTTGTTTTTAATATAACATCGAGAAATTTAAAGGGAAAAGGAATGGTAGTTGGTGTTTTCTCCGTATTAACGTTATCTGCATCAATTACCCAAAGCAGTTCCAAGTTTTAAATGTAACGTGCGACAAGAACAGGTCGAATATTTGCTTCATTATTCGTGCATAGAAGTTCAAGATGTGTATTCATGAGTACTCAAGTTCTTTGTCAAATCGTTATTTTTCCGTAGTTGTCTAAAACTAATCAAGGTTATGCTGTTACTGGGCACTGCCATACGACTCGTGAACTGCACACTGGTGGACTGCACCAGAAAAGAACGTGATTCTAATATAAACTATTCACATGC
Organism: Trinorchestia longiramus; assembly: GCA_006783055.1. Classification (NCBI taxonomy): domain Eukaryota; kingdom Metazoa; phylum Arthropoda; class Malacostraca; order Amphipoda; family Talitridae; genus Trinorchestia; species Trinorchestia longiramus. Next base: position 32,636 of record VCRD01002429.1, on the reverse strand, counting down.
GTTTAAAGCGAGTCTCTGAAATTCGATTGGTTCAAAAACTAATATGAACTAACTTGGAATATTAAAATAGTTACAACTGATGAAACAATTCTCGCAGCCCTGCATGGGACTTTGGTATCAACCCATGAAGAGACCACTAGTCTTTTCTTTGTGTACACGCACATTATAAAAACACCAAGCCTGAGTTACTTTCATTTTGACTTCACAGTCATTCAATCATTCGTAAGTTGAACTTTTTACTTGTAAACGGCTGTAAATATATGACGAGAGTCTCAAATTTATATTCTCAGGGATATACAATGGAAGCTAGACTGATAGTCCAGTGTAACATTGCTTAAAATATTAAATAAAAATATCTCTGGATATATTAGATGGCCATTTTTCAAATGAATAATTATTTATCGAAGATTTCAGATGGGTATTTGCAATGCGAACAATGTATAATGGAAAACGTAAAAATTTGAAATAAAAATTGGTGTTTGTATCGACCCGCGAGAGTAGTCGAACATGAATTACAGAATGAGTCCATCATCAACGTTGATTAAAAACAACCGATACTAACTTCAATTTAATGGTGTGGCCTTTAAGGTTGCCAGATTTGAACTAAATTAAAAATTTCTGGCTCTTCATGAAGAGAGAAATTCATGCTGGTGGTTGGCCATTTACTTCGAAACAAGACATGGAATGCCGTAGTAGTTGCATTGAGATCGGTGTCATCTGCTACAATAAAGAAATTGACTGAATCTACAAAATGATCGTGTTGTTGAAGTCATGAAGTGTAAGGGACATCACATTAATGAATAGCCTTTATGTTTTCTTAAATCTGTTCACTGTTCATTTCAAATAGTATAGATTAACATGTAAAACCATGTTGAAGTATGGCAATCCCCTTTGATAATGAATTCATTCTTTAAATCAGGTTGGATTAATTTCGCAGGTCGATACAGACACCAAGTTTTAGGAAATTTTTCATGTCGTTTTTTATACATTGTTAGCATTACAAACAACCTTAAGTCATCAATTAATAATTATATATATAAAATAGTCATCTAATGTATCCAAAGATATTTTTATGTAATATTTTAAGCAATATTTTATTGGGCTATTAGCGTGGGTCGTACTACATTTTCTAGTTTGGCCACGCTCACTTACGTTTAAATTAATTTAGTAATGTGTTCCAAATTGTATCGATCGGAAAAATGTCCTCGCAATTACTTACTTACCTTTGATAGACCTAGTGTGACAGGAGCTGTGTTGTGTGTTTCTGCCTAGAGAGTCGTACACTCTATGATGTCTCCCATCAAGCTGTTGTGTTGGTGTTTCTCGTTTGATTTTCTGTTTATCTTGTACCAGTGTGCCGTTACAACATTCAAGAATTTGACACCTTGCTTTGTTTTTGTGATTATTTTGGAAGCAAATTGAGTGATTGTTTTTTTTTGTGCGTGCAGGTCGAATCGCTGCCTGGAGATGAGAAGTTTTCTGACGAGTATTTTGTGAGTACCGTGTTGTGTTGAGGCGTTCTGACTGAACAACACACATTGCTATGTAGTCCATTCTAATTATATCTCAAACTGTGCTTCGGGGTTTGCTATTTATTAATTTAAGATCACAAGAAATCGCTCGAACAGTTTTGAATAATAATTGATTGCGTTATTTTAGTGTTGAGTAGGGATTAACACAGATTTTCATGTCTTGAGCAGCACCTCGATTATTTTGGAAGGACCTTTACAAGGAAATTTTGTTTAGGCAATTAATTCAATTGATTTCATTGAATCTTGAAAAGATTATGTTGAATTTAGGTGCTTTTATTCGAAAGTAAACGATCACATCCTACCGTCAAACCTTGATAAAATTGTTGATCGTTTTAAAAGTTTTCTAGAATTGTGTTATGAAACTTTTTCTAGATTTCTTGTTTTAGGTTCATTTGTAATCGTGACCATCTGAGTACAGAATAGTGCACTAGTGAAGGTGCGTCACGTGACTATGACTATTGATAAATTCAAATTTGATATACATTGATAAATGCAGTCAGTAGCGTTAGGATAAACTCCATGGAGTTGTCCGTATGGTTTTCTTGAGGTAAGCTCTGGTGCAGAGGCTCGTCTGCACCCACACCTTAAGATACGCTTTCCTGTTTTATGAATTTTCTTGATTTGGTGAAATAGAAAAGCAATTATTATATACTGAAAAAACATGCTTGTCATTGATATTGTTGACTTCATCTGCATGAATTTATAACAAACTTTTATAATTTTATATATTTTCGAATGAGTCTCGGTAGTCACCTAGTTCCCCTGTGTGAATGTATCATAGTTCTAAAGCTTGAAAAATGCATTTACCGACATACCCACGCTTGGTCAATAAAATTATTGATTAAGTCACTGCATCTACGACAAGTCTCATAAATCTATGGTTTTCGTGCTCCTCACATTTATATGACTCATTCCAAAAGTTTCATTTTTTAACAATTTTTGAGAATGAAACAGAATCGCCTCATTGTATTTTGTTTACTCTAAAGTTTATTTTTACAGTGGACATTCACAAAGGAGAAAGGTAGGCTCCTGGCGCAGACGACGTTCATTCAGTGGTCAACTACGAAATGGAACTCTTTCGAGAACTTCAGAAAAGTCTTCAAAAAGTTCAAGCAAAATCTTGGCGAGCCCAAAGTAAGTCGCCCATTTTTTTTGTAAAAATCTAAAAATATTCTGGGTTGTGATCTCTGCTGTTCCAGGTGTTTAGCAAATTATGTGAAATTTTTCGAATCGATTGTTGTGATATTCTGTGTAAGCAAGACTGTAGGAATGCATGCAAGTTGCGCATTCGAAACGTCCATATGCTCAGGTATACAAGACTGGTGCAGATAAGAGACTATTCTAGTTACTTCGTCATAAATTAGGTGTTATCATCAGTAAGTTATTAATGCCACTGTTTTCGATGCATTATGACTTCGAGTTTTTTGAAAATTATGGCATTAGGTAATTGATGCAACCTTGTTTTATGTGCCATCAATTGAGTCACATGACCGTAATTGTTACATATGATCACAAATCCCGTAAGCCATGTTCAGTAGTGACAACGTGTTTGACTGCTCGTGTATGTTTGCAGTGCGTCGACGTGTGGAAACAAGACACATGGTTCGGGTTACAGCGCGTCGCTGGTACCAATTCTGTGGTCATCAAGCTCTGCACCACCCTGCCTGACAAGTGAGCTACAGGTGGTGCTGCTACAGGTGGTGCTGACTAGAGGTGGTGCAGGCTACAGGTGGTGCTGGGCACAGATGGTGCTGATGAGATCGCTTTTATTGGGATTGCGGCGGTTAAACCAAAAATATACTTACAATAATGACAATGAAAATGGCAACCAAAATAATAAAAGGGAAAATTAAAATACAATAAAAGTTTTAATAATAATGATGGTATTAACAATGAATATAATTTTTTTCTAGAAAGTGGTGTGGTGGTGTGTTAGTCGCTTGAATAATTGATGAGTTTGGGAGTAGGGATTCTTGATGTGCTTGTACTACTATCTTTGATACAGAAGCTCAGTTGTGTATGTTCAGCTTACGGAGGCTATGCAGATGTAATCCAACTACATACCAAGTGTAACCGCACAACCTCACCTCAAGTCCACAATTCTACACAAATCTAAATCCCACATCCCCACATCTAGTTGAAAAAAAAAACAATGAGTTTAAATAATTTCTTGATAATTCTATTAGATTTGCACTAACCGAGTTACTCATGAATTATGTTTTAGAATGATTTAATTCTGCAAATTTTCCACTTGCTATGCATCCTGGTAGCATTTTAAGGTTTACGCCAGAACACGTAATCAGTATAATAACACTTGGAACAAGTTGCCGAACTGGCTTTAATTTGTTTATATACACTGAAAATCGTATATGAAATTGAACTAGCGTCGAATATAATTAAAATATGATAATTGGTCAAACAGATCCATTGTTATTATTCGCTTAATTCCCCACAGAAAATTTGTTGTTTGCTAAAAGTCAAACTTAAACGAGTGTACTAATAAACCCATAAAGCGTCAGCCATAACTGATCACCAAGAAGGGTGTTATTCGAAAATTAGCGAATTTTTTCTTGCTCCTAGGGCATGAGTATGATTATTTTCGAAAGTATTTTTTACTTAATGATCTTTTCGTTTTTGTAGATGCACTGTGAATTAGATCATTCATAGTCATTTCTGCACTTTTATCGCTTTGGTAAACAAGTCAAAGGTCTTCTATTTCTGCTTTTTCTAAGAAGCGTACTTCAAGTCTTGTACTTATACTCAAGTTTATTCTTGCATGTGAAAATTGTTGCGTAAGTATCATATTTGTGGGTTGCAATACTCTTGTACAGGGTGCGACGACATTACTTTTTTTTAAAGCAGAGTGAAGACGGCACGGGACTTAGGTAGCAACCCACAAATAGGCCAAACGGCTCGTTTCTATTGCCTTATTCTATTCTAAGTGCTTCGAAAAAGGAAGTTGTGTTGCTGCTTCCTGTAAATTTCTTATATTTCAATCAAATGAAGCAATTATAAATATTTACAACGATCCACCTCTCGTTCATATTTACAATGATCAATTCATTTTTTCGTTTGGCGGGCTGTGACTAACGGAATTGTGACGGAACTTATGGTAAGACTAAGTTTGTGACGAGGCCCTACAAGAGATAGTGTACTCGTAAGTCTTTGTTTGTTGTTTTCTTCTTTTTCTATACCAACTTCCTTATTTCACTTCTATGTGGAAATTATCAGTAGTAATATGTTATTATATAGGAATTACTAGGGGTTACACGTTATTACTCGTATTTAAGATTCACTAGGAGTAATACGTTATTATGTACGAACTAATGGTAGTAATACATTATTATGAGGGAGTTATTAGTAGCAATAGCCAATACGTTTGAATAACATTTCCATTTTGTACTTCAGACTAGACGTGACTAACGAAACGGTGAGCGAATTCTTGGAAGGCTTGACTTTGGACGAGGCTCTGGAGCAGAAGAAGATCTTTATGTGTGACCTGGAGATTCTAGAGGGACTCCCCTGCAAAGACAACAGGATCGTGAGTTGCTGCTGCTATTGGTGTACTTACGTGTTGCGTATGTTGTTGTACGTGCGCACACGTGTTGCGTCTGGTCCACGTGTTGCTGTATGTGTGCACGCGTGTTGCGTGTGATACTATGGTGGATGTTGCTGTACGTGCATAAATGTGTGGCGTATTTTGCTGTACGTGCATAAACAGGTTGCATAAGTTCTCTTTGTGAATTATGCAGCTTCAGAATCAACTCAGAAATGAAATTAATTTTAATACTCGTATAGTGGGAAAAACTAACGTTTCCTGTTGTTTTCCTGGAAAATATTTATGAAAAGAGCAACATTGCGCAGTTTCGTTTTTTATTGCGTGTGTCATCAGTAAAGATAACCATTAACGCTTCTCAATTCTTCTGAATGACAAATTTTTTCTTTACGGATTTTCAAAGGATGAAAGGAAGCTCTTGTTCATTAGTGTTTGACTATTTCAGATTACGGTTTAATTCTTAACAGTTACTAACAAATATTGCTTTCGTTTCTTGAGGGAAAAGAAAGTTATTGGATCTAAGACTTCATCCACAAAGACGATGGAACAACAGTTGTTGCAGTCCCTTACACTTCAATTACCATTATTCCACAGCAATTATAACTGCTCTTGCTCCTCATTTGCGTAAATGCTAATTGTAATTTTGTGTGAGCAATTGTTACTTAGTGAAATGTAGGTCATGTTGTGGGTCCTTCTGTTTAGCTGCATTCCTAGCCTTTTTATGCATTCCATATTTACGATGAGTGAGGGAACTTGATATATGTTCAGTTACTTCACAGCTCGATCGGAGGGACCATAGTGTATTATTGTATGTTATATTATTATGAAGTTACTTAACCATTTCAGTGTTGATTGATTACTCTTGTCTCAGCTCTCTGCCCCGATCGCTCTTTTCTACCTGGACAAGACGAACCATCTCATGCCCATCGCAATCCAGCTCATGCAGCAGAAAGGACCTTCCAACCCGGTGAGAGGCTAGTTAGTTTTCGTTGAAAATTGAGTCGTTGATTAAGCATTAAACTTATTGTACTTATGAGTGACTTTTAACGATAATTGTGTAATAGGCTCTCAGACCATGGTTCTTGGAATCTGAGTTATTTTCACGTATCGAGTTGAACTTATTTTATGATCTTTCATTTTCTTGGAAGAATCTTGAACACAATTTGTACCATTGCCATGATGAATGATATACTGCTTATATTATTTCACTTGATAATTGCCGAGGACTGCAGCTGTAATAAAATAATAATCTAAATTATAACCTCGATAAACGATGAAGCTTTGGGACCTGCCTCTGCTTGGTTGGTTCTTCAGACGTCAAGCTGAATGCACAAAAATTGTTCCCGAAATCGGTTTCCATTTTGAAATTTTGAAGGAAGTTAACGAGTTTTCAGTTATAATGAGTCAAATTAGAAAGTAATGTATTAATTCGATTCCATTAACCCGTTTGTGGTCACATTAATATACACGTACTGTACCTCCTGTGGTTACGAAAAATCAGAAAAAACGTTTTTCCCCCAAACAAGCAAAACACACCTAAGAAACAAGGAAACTTTTAAAATCAACATTTTAACATTTTTTAGCGCACGCAATCGTTATTTGACCCCAATTGACGTGAAAAAACAGTGGTAATTAAAGAAATTTTACGTTAATCGACGAGGAAAACGACGAACGAGTTAAGTTGAAATACACTTAGGAATGTGTTGGTCGAAACATTGATTAGGAACGTAGTAAGTACGGCTATGTTGAGATAAAAGACTTTTTAATATATTTTAGAAAAAAGGAGACTAGTAACGTTGGATGGAAATCATTATATTAAATTGATATAAACGCTTAGTAACTTATAGGGAGATGTCATTACTTCATTTCCTACCGATTTCTTATTGGGATGACTCACTGTGGCCTCATTCCTGAGAGCTAAATACTCCTCTTTTCGCCCAGGTTTATACCCCTGCGGACCCTCCCAACACCTGGCTGCTGGCCAAGATGTTCTACAACAATGCTGAGGCTCAACATCATCAGGGGTCCACACATCTCGGCCTCACACACATCCTCATGGAGGGGATGTGTGTATGCACCCACAGGAACCTCTCCCCCTCACACCCCCTCTTCAAGCTCCTCGCCCCTCACTTCCTCTTCCTCCTCGCTATCAATTCGTGGGTACCATACTTAGAGCTTATCTCTCAGCCATCTACATATATAATAGACTATGTATGTATCTCCATCTCTCTCTCTCGATATATTTCTGTGTGTCCGTCCCATTACTTCCTATTCATTACCGAAGAAAAATTATTGAACTGAAATCAGAACGGGTATGCATGTATTATAAGCATTGTATTGGCGATACGAAAGGCGCCCGACCATATCAAATACTTCATTTTTCCGTGATTAGCTCTCTTCTCTTACACGGCCACGCTATCGGTAGAAAAGATACAGAGTAGAAGTACTGTATATATTCATGAAAAATATTTAAATTATGATAGTAACACGGGTAAACCTGAAAAATGTATTTATTTCATTGACTCTTAATTTTGTCACTTTTAAATCAAGGAATTTCAACGTGTACTATCTGGGCCATGTTATCGGTAGATAATATAGAGAATGGACGTCCCGTATATATTAATGGAAAGTATTCATTTAAAACCCAATAGTTTGTCGCATATTTATCATATATTTATCTCTATAATAATTACAAATTAGTCACATTTAAATCTTGCAATTCCCACGGGAACTGTCTAGTCTATTTATATAATACACAGTCTCTCCATATCTCTCTCGCTCTCTCTCTGTGTGTGTGTCGTCCTATTTCTTCCTATCTACAGGGTCAGGCAAAATGATCTGACACATTTAACCTACTAATGTGTCAGATCATTTTTCCTGACCCTGTATTACTGAAGGAAAATTCTTGAACTAAAATCAGAACGGATATACATGTATTATAAACATTGCATTGTGGATACCAAAGGCGTCGGATTACTATAAAATACGCCATTTTTTCCCGTTATTGGCCTTCTTATTCCACACGGCCATGTTATCGGTAGATAAGATACAGAATGGAAGTTCCGTATATATTCATGAAAAATATTCAGGTTCTGATAGTATCTGTATATCGTAGATCCTTAATTTTATTGATTTTAAACCGTGAAATATCCATGGGTACTATCTGGGCCATGTTCTGATTTTAGTTCAATAATTTTTTTAAGTAATATATAGGAAGTAATGGGTCGGACACACACAGATAGAGATACACTGTTCATTATATAAGTAGACTTGTAGACTCACGTGAAAATTCACGTGTTTTTTACTGATTTTTTTCGTTTGATTTGCCAGTGGACACGGGCTTTGCGAAGGAGTTTCCACATTGAAGGATGTGCCTTTGGTATCCACAATACAATGCTTACAATATATGTATACCCTACCGAATTTTCTAGCAATAGTCTCAAAGACCTTTGATTTTATTAATGTATCTATTTAGTGAATAAACCAATGTATTTCTGTTCCTTATATTGTTAGTATATAGTATTTTGGTCGCGGTTAATGGAGTTGGTGGTTGTCTGGTTGGTTTGTGCTGTACTGTTCTGTGATCTGTTTTAGCTTATTGTTGTAAGACCGTGTGAAAAGATGAAAAAGGCAATATATATATATATATACACCAAATTTTCTATTTAAATCCTTAAGAGCGTGACAAAGAGACGAACCGAGCAAGCAAGCAAGCAACAAACTGGGTATTATCATATAATAATTGGATAGTGGAATTAAGATTATTTGTAAACTTCATTTTACTAACTGCTACGTAGAGTTGGCCATGACTAAATACTCCATTCTGTGTCCTATCTATCGATAACATGGCCGTGTAAAAGAAAAAACTAGTAACGGGAAAAAATGGCGTCTTTTATAGTGATCCGGCGCCTTTGGCCTCCACAATACAATGCTTAGAATACATGCACACCCGTTCTGATTTCAGTTAAATAATTTTTCTTCAGTAATAGATCGGAAGTAATGAGACGAACATTCACAGAGAGGGAGAGAGACAGAAATGGAGATCCACTGTGCATTATAGAAGCCGATATATTCGTATATTTTGATGGTGCCGTTAACACTGTCATTGTATTCAGTGACAACTGTCACTCTGAAAATATAATTATCTGTGCAGGCGTGGCTTAGAGAAGCTTGTGTCCATCGGCGGTTGGGTCGACTGCTGCATGACACAGGGCGTGACTGGCATCTTAGCCCTCATCGCCAGGAGTGTCAAATCCTGGAGAGCGGATCTGCACGGCATTCCCCAGGAGGAGATGAAGGCTCGGGGAGTGTTAGATCCAAACGTATTACCTTTCTACCCTTACAGAGACGACGCTGTGTCGTTGCACTACGCCATTGAAAAATACGTCACCAAAGTGCTAAATCATCATTATGGTGAGCAGAGACATCGACCTACGAAATATTCAACGGTAAAAAAAACTTAACTATGTTATTGCTTAAGCTTTGTTTCTGCTTTGAGGTGAGAACTCATGTCAGCTTCTGTGTTCCCTGAGTTTGAGTATGGGGACGTAGGAAGACATCACCTTTAATTCTTCTCGAATGCTGAGAGAAAATGTCAAGGATAGCTAACTATTTAAAGGGAATAAATAAAAAACAGAGCAGTTTAAGATGAAATTTAGCCGTTGTGTTGTGTAGTTCACGTGTTACAATTGAAGGGTGGAAAGCACTAGTGGACTACTTGCATTTTTTCCCACAGGAGAAAATGCAAGTTGTCCACTAGTGCTGTCCACCCTTCATATAGTAAACTACTGGATCGTAATCGCCTCTGTCTGCGCTGTGTTAGCGACAGCACGGGAGTGGACTACTTGCATTTTTTCCCGTGGAAAATATATTATATTTACCATGTGAAAAAATGCAAGTAGTCCACTAGTGCTTTCCACCCTTCAATTGCTGTAAGCAAATGAAAGAGCCTAGACACCACCGTTGCTTTCATATTTTCGCTGAGATTATTTAGCTTTCATATTTTGCTCCTAACGTTGATTTTGCTGTTCATACATTTAAAATGTCTCTTCAACGATCTTGTGTCTCTCTCTTTCTTAGTCATTTTATTTGAAATGAGGCCACTTCTTACGGAAGAAATGTGCTGGTACGTCACTTTATCAATTAATAGAGTACTAAAATATGTAGTACGCCGCTTCATCAAAACTGGTATTTTACAATAATTAGGCTCAAATTTACAAGACAAAACACGGTAACCAGAGAGCGCATAATAAAAGAACTGCCGTGTTAATAATAATGTAACAGGTATCACGGTTTTTTGCGTGTATTAACGAGACAATAAAGTTACGGTAGGGAGGGGGAATACTGCATACAAGTATGGTTGTTTTTGGTCCAAGCGACACCGCCAGTGTTTTACATAAAATCGAATCTTCATGCGAGTTTTTCGTGCAGACACACCAGAGAAGGTGCGAGAGGACACAGAGCTCCAGCAGTGGCGGAGGGAGCTGGTTACTCCCACCAGTGAGGGAGGGGTCGGAATCAAGGGAGTCCTCGGAGACGATGAAGGTGAATAAACGTCTTAATATAAACAGCCATCTTATTTTCCATAACAGAGGTTTGCGTTGCAGCAGGTGTACACTTGGGTTCAGATAGTTGGCGCAATCATGTATTCAGCGCATATCACTCCACGTATGATCTGCACTGCGCATGCATTCAAGTTAGTGGCCTTTTTTGTTGTGGAACATCGTCTCGTGGAAATGTCATATTTACTATTGAGATCATATCTCCCTAATGCTCCTGAATCAACTAACTGCAATCATTTGATCGTCACCGAAGTATCATTTTCCAAAAACTGATTCTCTTTTATGCATTTATTTAAACATTGACCAAAGTCTATTCTTATAATCCTCCAGTCGGGTTCACGGACGTGTCTGAAGTGATCCCCATTACGACCACAATTATCGCCACGTGTTCCTTGGGACACGCAGCTGCCAACTTCCAGCAGTACGATCAGTACGCCTTTGTGCCCAACTACCCAGGCATCCTGATGGGGAACCCTCCCACTGAAAAGGTAGGAGAGTGGTTGAGGGCATGCCGCGGAGTTAGCAGCAAATACAGGGTGTCTCAAAAAATGTACTCACACTTCGAATGACGAGAGATCCTTTATTTATGAACATACAGTGAAATAGAATAGCTTCGAATACAGAAGACAAATGTGATTAAAGAATCATGTTCGCAAATGTTCGAATTGATGACCATTATGACCTCATACCTGCAACACAAAGAAGACAGCATGTTAGCTACGGTTAAAGGGTGAGTACATTTTTTGAGACACCCTGTAGAATAGAATATGACAACAGGAATGAACCAATCGATTCATTTTTAGGTTGCTTCCCAAGTTCCATGCCGTTTAAAGTTGTGGCATCAATCACACTCATGTACGCGAAATGTGGCTGGATATTCTGGTGCATTTATTTCGAACAGTACGCTGTTCTATATAGCATTGCGTACTCAACAAAAGCACTGATACACCATTGTGAGAGTTAGTCAACAGTTTTTACAGATGCACTTACTGCTCGATTTCATCCTTTTTGTTTTCTCACCAAAAACTATATCTACTTAACGGTGACTTTTCAAACAGCTAGTATTTCTATTTTAAGAAACTATTACGATTCGTGTTATGATATTACACATGGCTGCCAAGAAGTCCGTGCGAGGAGTAAAGAATAGAATAGAATAGAATGAGGCTATAGGAACGAACCTTCTGGCCCATTCTTGGGTCGGATAATTACTTCGATAATTATTCGGTTGTTTACCCAAGTCCCATGCCGTATTTCTAGCCGCGTCAACCATGTCGGCAGCGGGATTCGAACCCGGGTCTTTCCGCTCGCAAGCAGATTCGCTCACCAGTCGACCAAGCTGGTGATGACACCAGCTGACAAGAATGTGTCACCAGCTAAACAAGAATGTGTTCCCAGGAAAGTACACCGACGCGAATAAGAATATCGTCTCGTTGGCTGCTTAATTACAAACATCAATTCTGCTTTTCTGTAAACTGTGAACAATCATTACCTCTTCTCATTTCAGAAAGAGTACACGGACCAAGACCTGCTGATGCTGCTGCCCAACAAATGCATGACCCTTGATATCGTCCTCATTACAAAGCTGCTGTCCAAACGCGGCACCAACTCCCTCGGGGACTTTGAGATGCAATACATGTACGACCCCCACGGAGTGCAGGCTGCCAAAGAGTAAGTTGAGGAAATTTAAGTTGTCATGAATACCTTTCATTCCCGGAATTTCTACGCAATTAATTATGAATTTTACGTTATAGTTCCTGTAGAAATTCCTCGGTTTAGATTCGACTAATTCGAAATTGTTTTAAGAGCGAATTTTTTTAAAATTTACGACAATTTATTGATTGTTAGATGAATACTTTTCGTGAATACATACAGAGCTTCCATTCCTTATATTATCTACCGATAACAAGGCCGTGTAGAAGTAGGTTGATGACGGGGAAACATGGCCTATTTTATTGTAATCTGGCGTTTTTGGTATCCACAACACAATGGTTATAATACATGTTTATACGTTCTCATTTTAGTTCAATAATTTTTCTTCAGTAATAGATTGAAATTTCAGACAGCGATAACTAATTTCTAAGCCTAGTTCTCGAACTGCAGAAGATATAATGATTCACGTTTTATTCGAATAGCTCAACTTCCTGTACTAAAAAAAGCTACATTTTTTTCGTATTAAGACAGCAACAACGAGAAGGTTTTTCGGCATTTTCTAGAAGTATTGGTTTAAGGTTAAACACATTACTTTTTAAAAAGGTTTCAACGTATTTCTTGAAAACAATACGAAAATTTAAAAATATCTTTATTTTCTGCTACCTTTCAGTATTAGGTTAGCATAGTGCATGCTTTAATTACGGCGTTATTTTGCAGACTCGAGAACGACTTGGCCAAGCTCAGTCTTGAAGTCAAGATGCGTAACCTGGACCGGGAGCTCAAGTACGAGTGGTTGGATCCCGCTCACGTACCCAACGCCATCAGCGTCTAGAGGGTACTGGCACATGGTGTGCCGGGCAGAAATGCATACGCAGGAAATAAAGAGAACGTTGGTAAGAGTAATTTTAAAAATAATTTTGTATTAGTTGTAAATAACATACTAAGCACACAATTTATTGATCACTTGCACGCTAAGAGAAGCTGACGAAGTCGATGCTAATGAAACAATGAGAATAACAAACTTTGAACATAGGAGCTTGCTCAAAATTAAGAGAAGTTCCTCCTTTGATTCATCGATGTGCAGCACTCGCTTCACACGAGTGCAACCGCAGCAGATACAGAAGCAACATCGGGAGACTTGAATTCTCGAGTTATCTTAATGCGGGTTAGTACACGAACTAGCGTCGTGGGCAATAGTGCCTAAAATTGAAGTAATGATCGTTCACTTGATCTACCGACAGCGCTAGTGGCAGCAGTAACGTAAAAAAAATGAAGCGCTGTACTTTTCCATGCAAAGCCAAGCTCCTACGCGGGTGTGTGTGAGAAATCTAGACGTCAGTTGACACGAAACTGCTACATTTGGTATCCGTATAGTCTCAGTGTCTAGTGCATTCAAGTACAGTGATCAAAAAACACACGCCTTGAATAATTACTTGTTCATCTAAGTTTTTCTCTGTACTTGACTGACACTGTTCAGTCATCATGTAAAGAGATAGGGATTAATTAACTCGTTGTAAGGTTATCAGGACGCATAATAAGCGTTCTCCGTAAATACTTTATTCCTGCTACACAGTTAGCAGAGAAACAGTTAGATTATACTTGGCACGTATCTAAATACGAGGTTGAATAAACAATGTGCATGTGTGAAAATTGTCTCGAGTTCATTGAGAACTAATCCACCGTGTTTCCTAATCAAGTTTTGCATGCGCAAAACTAGACGGTGCTCAACCTGTGCGTCTTGTGCGGAAAGCATTACTAAGTAGGAAAACTTTGTTATCCAGATTAGTTGGAGCATGCGCTTAGCATGTAGCTCAGTTAAATTTGAGGATGTGTGTGTGCGTTGTATCCTCGTCTCATTGTAATGAGACAACCTGGTCCAGTTAGACCTGTTCTGTACGAAGTACGGTAAGTATAGCCACAGAGTGTAGAATTGTAATAAGTTCTTCATTTTAGTTACTGCACTGCTAAATATATATATGCTTGGATATAAAAAGATTTGGCATTTAATGTAAGACGTTCTAATTGACTCCTAATAAATAAAGTCATGATGAAACAACGCCGCACTGCGAGCACTCACGTGCATTTCAGTAAACATTTGAATGTATTGCTCTTGAACTCATAGCTAGCAGGTTAAGGGAAAATGATGCCCATGCTCATTTTAATGAAGTAGGAAATTATTGGAGGGTCCATCAAGAAGAATTTGAATGTCCAGATTATATACCACATAAGGGTACAGCGCTTTTTACTAGATTTCAGTGTATATTTTTAACTAGGTTTTAGTGTTTGTTATGCACAGATTTGTTAGACATTTCTATGCAATCATTTTCCTATCGGATATAAACAAATAATGATATAGGCCAGCTACTTGTAGTACGGTATTATTTAAGTGTATGCTTATTTGTGGCTAAGCTCGTTCTTGCATTGATCGACTAGTACGTGGATATTCTCAATTGATTTTTCTCAAGTATATACTTATTTGAGTATGGTAATCATTCAGTGTAACCCATCTTCATATTTAATGGCTCGACTTTCTGCTGACGGAGGCGCAAAAAACCTCGGCTTCAGTTGATCGAAAACCGCTTAGAACAAAGAACTATCCTGCACTTTGCATGACCAAATAAAACTGCGTTAGTTTGGAAGCACCAGTGCGCGCAGGGACATCAAATGGCGTGTTACTCAAACGAGTAGATCCATTAAAAACAGAACATGGTCCAAGAAAATGCATAAAAACGGCACAAGTACCATAAATCAAGAGCAACATCACAGGTACTTCTGAAAAAAAAAGGAAATAAAAGACAGGTGCAGATAAAGAAATGAGAAAACGGTTCGACAAAAATGCGAGGTACGACGCTACTCCGGTCGATAGGGAGGGCCAACACTCAAGTAGACAACCAGGTTCGCAAAAAATGAAAAAAACGCAAGAATACAAGTAATTTTGTTCCAGCAGAAGCAGAACACACCTGCCACTTCCTTGAGAAAATTAAAAAATGGAAAAATGAAGCCCACCTGACTCAAGAACTAATGCCCACAACAAACTCTTACAACAATCATGCTAGATATGCTAATAACAACACAAAAATAATCGCTACTTGCAGAGAATGAAGCTTGAGAACCACACTTACCTCCGCGGAGTGTCAAGTCCCCAAAATTTATCAAAGGTTGATCTCTTAACGCATCCTTAACGTCTGGGGCAATAACACTTAAATTGCAATCTCATTCACAACAGGGTCTAAATGTTTTATGAAATAAACAGAGCGCCGATTCACGACAACTGGCATTTTACTGAAAGGAAAAGCCCATGCAAATTTCGAGAAATGAACTAAGAATTTATGAACTTGTCTAATATTCTTTGACTTCAGTTAGCTTTCCCATAAAAGTTTTCTGCATAATATTACACGAAACTAGTTAAAAACTTGCGCCTAAATCTACATGTCAATACGTAGTCTGAACAAAAACAGCGAAACGACGCCAATGATATGCACCAGCTTACACTAAAAACATTAAGCGAATTTACCACGCAGTGATCATCACTGTACCTCGTGCTTGTTGTTTGCTCAGCGGGTGATTCGAGATGAACCTCATGGTTGCGAGGGAGGCTCTGACAAGAAGGCTGCCGTCGACATCGGGTCCAGCATCCAGCTGTTCCAGATGTCCGGACCTCTTCGCAGTGGGAGTACCCCGTGCCAAACATTGACGCATTCTCCTGACGGGGTCCGGAGCTCCTGTCTCCCTAGCTACCTCGTGCTTAACCACTCATTTTGCTGAAGCAAGGCGATTTAGCCCAACAGGCACCACAAAGTTACAAATTTTAAGCAGTTCGCTGTCAGCATTTTAAGCAGACAACGTGAGCATCTCGAAGAGAGAAAAAGGAACAAAAATTCTCGAGCTGGTAGACGGAGGTACGATTCGACGGCCTTACTCTTGAGAGACACAGAATAGAGGAAGGAAATAAAAGCCTGCTACCCATGACTCCTGCAAGAGACAATCGATCCTTAACTAACGATTGCCCCAAAGCGCCATTCAGTCAGAGATCAGAACAGGACACTTACACGCTCTCTAATGTGGCAAAACTTCCCTCAGAAATTAGCGATTCCATCACAATGACAACATGGTCGAGAATACTTAGGCAAGTATGAATATCTATACATATAAAAGTGAACACTAGATATATTAAAAATTAATATAGATAATAACTTTGACGTGAAATACATAAATATGAGGCTAGAAGTAGTAAAAAATTAAATAGTAATGACATCGAAGCCATTTGACTGAAGGTTGCACGGAAAATGCAGCCTATGAACGTAAATAACAGTGAACGAAAATAAACAATAACATGTATTCAAGTATTAAACTTTAACTAGGCAATAGGAGCTGTCACATTATTCGCAAGCATAAATAAAGAGAAAAGAAAATGGGACCAGAAAAAGTTCTTCCCAGGCAGATCACGAAAACCACTTGCACGAAAATGCATGACATAACAGAGACTAGCTTCAAATGTTCTCCCAAAATTAATTTCACAACCCGCGTTGTTGACGCCGCTGCATATAGTACAGGAAAATTACGAAGAGTGCTAAATCTCTAGGTATCCTAATGAGGACCAAGCCTGAAAACCTACACCTCATTGTCAACACTTGCAAATCTTGAAGCCAGATTCTTGATCCCAGAAATCACAAATTTGGTCGCGTTCCAAATGAAAGGTAACATTCTCTTAACACGTTTCACATTTAGGGAGCGACACTAGGTCACATGTCTAAATCTAATCATGAAATACTCTATTAATAATAATAATAATAATTATTTTATCAATGGTGGTTATTCAATTACCAATTAAAACCTACACCATATAATAGCGGTTTATATCTTTCGTTTTAATACAGAGAATTTTTTTTTAACAATTCAAATGGTTGTCTGAACATACAGCGCACATATATACCGAGTAATTTATGATACATACATATAAAACAAAGAAATAGATTAACATTAAAGGTGCTGAAAAGCACTCCGATTACATCAGGAAGTATTACTATTACAGCGAGCTTAAGGAACCGATTACCCTGCTAGATTCGAATTAAAACGACTCGCATGTTTGTTTCTACACGTAATGTATAAAAAGTCATGATGTACGACGTCCATTGCAGCAATCAGCAGACAACGAGCAGTCTTCACTGTTTCGAGATTCTTCCAACCAATCATGCAGGAGGTGGAAGCACAACGCACCCTACACCAAACCTAGGACAAATACAAATCGTGGCGGTTGTTCTCGGTGCTGTACAAGTGTACAGACCTAACCGGTGCTTCCATGGAGCTCCAGCGCGAAATGTTTGTCTCACCAGAGAGGAAAATCAGTGAGATATTAACACAGAAATCAAAGTAATCCGAATACCTCATTCTAATGCCATTCTATACATCGAGAATATTAATACAAACGCTTCGCTCCTCAGCTTGATGCATCATCTCCATACAAACTCGCATGTACGAGTATTCTACACAGAAGAACAGATTATAAGGTCAAAACTTACGATCTAACATGTAAAAATATAATTACACACAACAGCCAGCTTCATAGCATAATAAATTCAAGCTTCGCTTTGAAAAGTACACTAAAAGAATAGAAATAAATAAACTGCTTACCATATCACATAGAATGATACAATGGGGCCGTACTTCCTACAAAAACGAATAGACCAGACAGAAAATAAGAGACTGAACTCCACACACTAGCCTTCGCATCTGCTTAGCTCTTCACATAAACGAGTAAAAGAATAAGAATAACAATTGCAGCGGCCAGAGATAAAATGCAAATAAGGTTCCTGTTCTTCTTCTGATGATGATGCGCTTTCTGGAGCTGTTCCCTTCCCTCCCGCACCTTCACGCTGGTAGTCTCTATGTTGCAGTCGATGCGGTCCACCAGCGTGCCCTGCATACAATGGAAGATAAAGATGACAAACTA
This sequence comes from Trinorchestia longiramus, assembly GCA_006783055.1. NCBI lineage: Eukaryota > Metazoa > Arthropoda > Malacostraca > Amphipoda > Talitridae > Trinorchestia > Trinorchestia longiramus. The sequence goes on along the minus strand of VCRD01002429.1, from coordinate 14,387 downwards.
AGGGCCGGTGCATGTACATGACAAAGCCACCATAAACTTGCAGTTCGTGCACGATCATAAAAAAGGTATCAAAGATCGCTGGGGTGTTTGAAGGTTTTTTTTGTTGATGTCCGATATTTACATAATATCTAATTGACCACGTAGCTCGAGAGAGAAATAGATGAAAAATAACACGGCCTATCGAGCGATAAAATTATTATTATTATTAGTAGTATTATATTCCTGGTTTAACTACCGACCTAGCGATGGAACTAACACACAGACATGACTACTGACCAAATCACACCACATTGAAGACTCATACAGCAAAATAACATTACTTCAACCCACGGGGTCTTGACCCTTTGCGGACTGACGGTTGCTCCCGCTACCGTGGTATTCACTTCAACACGATGATTAATAAAGGTTCCCATTTTTTACCACCATGTTTGAAGAGTTGAGTACAGCAACTCAGCACTGATGGTAGGAGTGAATCCATACAAGAAGAAACATTTCAAGCCTTTAAGGCAGAGGCGGCAGAGCGACACACACACACACACACACCTGCTCATGCACGAGGTGAGCCACGTCCCGGAAGAGTTGGTTGAGACGCAGTGTGGATCGTAGGATGGACTGCACAGCCTTCTCACGGCCTGCGATCACTGCACTCTGGTTGCTGGCCAGGAACTTCAACTGCTCCTCCGTCCACCTGCCCAGCCGTGCAACACTAAGTTACTTCTAGTTATGCTTCGTTTTATTGGCTTGGGTGGGATTTAGTTCTACTTCATTTAGTGAGTTGATGGAATTTTGTTTTGCTCCATTTAGTACGTTGGTGGAATTTAGTTATGCTTCATTTAGCGCGCTAGTATGCTTAGAAAAAAAATTCCCCGCCAGCGAGGCGGAGCATTTTAGAAATGCTTTATTTAGTGCAGTGGAGTTTTACGAGTGCTTGACCAATAACTTGCAATGTTCTGATCAGTTATGCTTTAAGACTGACAAGCTAATGATTGAGGACAAATATGCATACAGTTAAGTGCAAGATATCCTCACCTACATGAACATCGAATTCGCATTCCCTATGATTATGGGCAGGATAATATCCTGATATGCTTACACGGGTGCGAGTGTGACTTCCTGGCAACGACAGATGGTCAGAGACACCAGAGTAAAAAACAAGAAAGTGGCTGAGCCTCATAACTCATAAGAACATCCTCAAGTAGTGTTGTAGCTCATATGCCAACAATCAAACTCAGCAAAGCAACAACTAAGTGCAGGATAGTTTTCCTTTCTAACTTGTGAGAAACTGACAGTAAGACATCGAGTAGCCATAATCCCGTAATAAATTCTAGACCCTCTTTGAACAAGAACATCAGAAGTGCTTCGTGGTAACTAAAGTTTGGTGACAAGATTTTGTGTAACGATTTGAAAAAGACTCCTGCAGTTAGCTCTCAATAACATATATTCTAACAGATCACTTTGTCATCGGTTCAGAAATGTAACTAATAATGATTTTTGCTAATCGAAATCTTGGCCAGCGCTTTGGACTTTGCTGCAGTCCAACTATTCTAATGTTGTCAAAGTATAAAATGCTGTATCTTGATATGGTTCAGGTTCGTAAGGAGGTATAAATTTCAAATTATTACTTTACGTTCTTATGTACATGGATGATGAAGCATTTGTGGGAAATTCGGATGAACTACACTGGGCCTACAGTCAGTGAGCTTGGCAGTATTTTCAACCCTTTACTGGTTCGAGCTGGAGCAGCTCGTAACGAACGACGCTGAGCTGCAGACGCTAATCGAGGGGGATACTAGGAAAGTTGCTCTCAATCAAGTAAGCTTGCTGGGTATGGTGTAGGATCGGAAAAGCCTCGTTATACATGAGAAAGTTCATTTTAAATCATCTTGCAAACACTAAGCGCTTTCTTATGAAAAAAGTAACTAGTCAGGTCACTACGAAGTTTTTAACGTGCAAGAACCTTGTCTGAACCGAGACCGATTATTCATGCACTTTATGCAGTGTAACAACACTCCCTTGTGAGATTCTGTCTTGGAACGACGAGCTCACAGGGAATGGAAGAACATTAGCTCTTAGGCCAACTTGGTTTCCGTAGCTGTAAGGGATGGATTTACCGGGAGAAGCAATGAAATCTTTTAGTTGCTGCCGTTGTGTGATGCCAGTAAATCAATATATGCGTGTGTTATACTTCCAAAGCTTGAATAAGGGCGAAGTGAAATTTGAGGCTGCAAAAAAACCGGATAGTGAGCAAACAGCTGGAAATCAAGAGTGTTCCAAGCCTTGAATGACAGACGTTAATCCATGGCGTAGAGATGCTCATCGATATTTACACAGGACTTTCTGGGGTTCAGTGCTTATTACCAATTGCCATGTGCAGTCTGCAATTATACACAGGCAGTATGATTACCTTGCAGTAGTTAAATGAGTACGTCCATCATTTGGTTAAAAACAAAGAAAACACGTCCTTGTTTTGAAAATTTTAGAATACATAGCATACAAATGCTCGAAGTTTCTAATTTTCTTTTTAAATAGAGGTTAACCCAGCAGATTGTTTATCAAGACCTGCAAGTTACAAACAACTGCAGAAAATACAGTACGTGTCTGGTCCTACATATTTAGTGTCCAGTGTTGCCACCCTGCTGGACGTTCTCGTACCTAATCCTAAAGCTGTGCAAGCATGTAACAGAGCAGAAGACGAGTCTTCGTTCTCTGCAAATTCCGTTTGACAGATTTCCATCTTTCGAGGAACAAGTTAGAGCCTATATGTACGATAAAAAATTAACCAAATTGAAATCGGCGGTTAAAGCAAAACTTAAGAGGCTGGAATCTTTTGTTGATCCCGATAACTTAGAACTGGAAGAATGCGTAAGAAATATTCTGACCGCTGATCAGCAACTGAACTTTTCTGAAAAGATAAAGTTCTGACCCAGGGGTAAATAATTAAATTTACTTTTACAAAACAGTTTGAATAAGCTGAAAATCAAATTTGATAGCTGACGTGACGATCAGCGTTATTGCTTTCAGATTTTGCAGTCGAAAATAGTAAATTAACGAGTTTGATAATCCGTGATGCCCATCTTAAAATGGCACATGCAGGTCACTACAGTGTATTGAATAATTTACAGAACAATTAAGGATTGGGAAAATTTTCACCTCTGTGAAAGAAATTGATCGCAGCTTGTATTCATTGTAGGCGCATGAATGATGGAATGATTAAACTAGAACAAAGCGCCTATCACGACTTGCACGGATCCTTGTAGTGTTCCTTACAGATATATTTTAATAGATGACTTGGAACCACTTAATATTTATCTGAATAGCAAGAAAGTTAGAGTGCGGATCCTTTGTATCACTTGTAGCCTGCGCCGTGCCATTAATTTGAAGATTTGCTACGACTTGACGGTTCAGAGCTTTCTGAGCGCCGTTTGGCCGTTTTTGAACACTGGCTACCAAGGAAAGTATTCTCAGATCTTGGTACTCACATGATTAGTGGTGGTAAAATTATCTCACACTTCTTGAAAGATGTCGAGACCCTAAATGATCTCTCCCAAAAAATTCGAGAGATTAACAAAATTTCAGTGGGAACAGCTCTCAGGGATCCCTAGTGGAAGTCTGCGCCACGTTTACGAAACGTTTCATCTTCGGGTTTATCCGTAAGGTCGAGTTTGACTACCCAAACTTCGCGTTGCTGATGTTTCAGACTATTTATGTAATCAATGCTCATCCTGGACCATCGAAAGAGACATTACGTTAAAATAGCACAGACAAAGTACCTGCTTCTATCGCACCCAACCTTCTCACCAAAGGACGGGAGTTGGTGGTGCTTACAGTGATCCCGGCTTCACAGTCTGATATTGAAGAGGATCATGACTGGGTGTAAACCCAAAATGAGATCAGTAGTCTGTGAACAGAATTTCAACAGCTGAGCAATTTACGCGGTAGACTAGTCGAATTGTATAATGAAGAGTTCATACTAACCTCAATCATACAAATGATTGCCATCGACCTGTTACTTACCCAAAGATGCAAGTCGGGGATGTGATCCAATTGAAAGAGCCTAACTTCAAACAAATGCAGTACCCAATGACTGTCGTCCACAGAGTTGCGACCAATGCAAGAGGTGAAGTGATGAGACTTGTAGCTATGAAACGAAAAACTAGGAATATTGTAAAGCGTTACACAACTTCATTCATTGGATTGTTGAGCCCAGTTGTGCAGATACTTCCTTTGCGTTCTCACAGAACAGAGGATCTAAGCTGCCTTCTCCCAAACTGCCAGAGCGCCCGTAGGCAAGTCCATTGAAGTAACGTATCCGTATAGCAGACAGACGCCTCACATCCAGCCTGTTCGCACGGGGTTGCGTTGCTCAGATTTTAACTAAGGTTTGTTAAGTCGTACTCTCTCTTGGAGTACATTTCTAGACTTAGATTTAATATTTAGTTAGCTTACTTTTTGACACCCTCCATAAACTTGATGAGTAGATCCAGCATTTTCTCCAATGATTCTGAATATAATAATTCAACATTAGTTACTTGAATTAATAAAACTTCTTTTGAATTGATAACTTCTTGCCAATTGATAAAAAATTTTTTTTCAAATTATTCATTAAAGTTTCCTCCAGTTATCAAACGGCTTTGGTGTTACCAGGTTGGATGACGCTGGAGATCAAGCACATCTGCTTGTCCATTCCGTCCTAGTCCCTCAATCGTTGTGGGTTATAGAGAGGACATGGGACTTTCATTAAACTTCTAAGAATTAGTTTCTACAACAGAAGCACGTAGTTCTACGTGTTGCTACCTCCTAATGAAGTGAAAGTCCTCTCTGTGTTTCATCTGCTTCTGCAGTGGGCCCAAACTATTTTTATTATAAGATAAAAAGGCATAGAACCTATATACTAGTAAGATAAGAAGGAATAGAACAACCATGTGCTCGTGGTATGAGAATCTTACCCAGGCGAGGACTCTCCTTGGAATTCTTCAAACACATCATACGAAGGGTCACCTCCAAAGGAACTCGTCTGTTTCAGACTTTGCATTGCTGTAGAAAATAGAAAATATAAACATGATGGAGAAGTTATTTAAAAACGAGTCATAACGTCAATATCTTTAAAAATCAATCATGCATTATCTTTTTTGTCTAAAACCAATGTCTTTCTCCAGAAATAATGCGTGAGAAAGTAGTAACGTACTTTACAAATGTAAAACACTGAAGCAGAACAATGAAGATAGGAGCGTAACAAAGATCATAATGCGCAAGTTTGTGACGCCCCATTGTTGAGTGGCTGTTGTTAAATGCTCGAGAGAAGTATGGTATTTTAATTTAATTATTGTGCATTTCCTAACTAAATAAGGAACTGCTTTCCAAGTACATGAGCAATTTTTCACACTTAGGCCTATAATGGAATATTTAGCACATATGATATTTAACACGAGTTTCCCCTTTTAATTCTTAAAAATTTTACTGGCCTATTACTTGACCTTACCTCTTCAAATCAGTAAGGTTACTTTCCACAAAAAAGGGAAGGGAGAAAACAAGAAAATGAATTATTACATTTCATTACAAAAAACGAAACGTTTGACCCAAATAAAAGGACGAAAAATGAAAATTAAAGCCAACAGAACTTCAGGAAATTCACATCAAATTTTTACATCGGGAGTCGCCAAATCGGATGGAATGCTTAAAACCAGCGCTTATGAAACCTAAGAGACACTGCTAAATTACTTAGGTATGTCTGGGAACAAAACTACCACTGAGTACTTCAACAGATTGCATATAAAGTGACCAGGTTGCTTAACGAACATCCACTAGTTAAAGAACACTGATGGCACACGGCAGCACCAGCTGATGAACGCAGTATGACTAACACACAGATCAAGCTATCAGAAAGAAAAGAAGGCTTGACTATCAGAAAGAAAAGAAGACCTGGTTATTAGGAAGAAAAGAAGACCTGGCTCTCAGAAAGAGAAGGCCTGGCTCTCAGAAAGAGAAAGCCTGGCTCTCAGAAAGAGAAAGCCTGGCTCTCAGAAAGAGAAAGCCTGGCTCTCAGAAAGAGAAAGCCTGGCTCTCAGAAAGAGAAAGCCTGGCTCTCAGAAAGAGAAAGCCTGGCTCTCAGAAAGAGAAAGCCTGGCTCTCAGAAAGAGAAAGCCTGGCTCTCAGAAAGTGAGGAAGGCCAGGCTATCACAAAAAGAAAAAGACTCACCGTGGTCGACTGGTGAACGAATCTGCTTGCGAGCGGAAAGACCCGGGTTCAAATCCCGCTGCCGATATGGTTGACGCGGCTAGAAATACGGCATGGGACATGGGTAAAACAACCGAATAATTATCGAAGTAATTATCCGACCCAAGAATGGGCCCGAAGGTTCGTTCCTATAGCCTCATTCCATTCTATTCTATTCTAGTAACAAAAATAATAAGAAACATCTCTCACAATGCGTATATGAGGCACAAGAGGACGAGTAGGCGGCATTGAGGGAGTGCAGGGAGATCATGAGAGCCTTCACCACACTGTCCTTCAGGTGCTTCTCTCTGCCTGATGCAGGCACTCGGTCCAGCTGAAGGGCAAGGCTACGACAGCGTTCCAGCAGCTGCAACAGAAGCTGCGTCACAAGACTGTCACTAACATGCACCGATGCTTAACTTACGTGTCCTCCTTCATTGAGTAAGCAAACCTTTGAAAATGAAGTGCTTGCCAGAATCTCTCTATTGTTAATTCCTTAACATGACCAATGTTATTTATAGTAGTTTTGATTCAATAGTTAATACCAACAGCAGTGAAGTATCAGCTCTGATGATAGTTCTAGCATCAATGGGTCTCAAATCGCTTACATATATTAGCCAAGACTAAGATCCAGTTAGAGGTATTCAATGTTTTTAGTATGAAGCCTATCAAAATCCTTTTTATTAACACGATTCTCTTCAGACAAATCTCATACAACAGGAGTTATGTTTTAGCAGAACTGTGATGATCTTAAGACTGCTCTACTGAATATAAGAGCCGTCAACAGAGTCAGGGAAGCTGGGCATTGCCACCAATCCTCATGTGGCAACTTTCCCTCGCCACTTTCAACACCAACAGGTTGGTTTCAAGCCACTATGTTATTATTGTCTAAATGATAACCTAGCAACGAAAGTAATGAATTACAGCTCTTTCTATAGTACTTCACACAGTTGTGTACCTTTCTCTAAAATCCAAGAGACAAAATTACCCTTGGATATCTCCTTCCTACTCACTGCCAGGTGTAGCAGTTTATCTCAAACCATAAAAGAATCAGCCCTTTTGGAAGAAATGAACTAGAACATTTGTTATAGGAAATTATGAAGCCTCTCTCAGCCAAAACAAATGAAACTAAGACTTGACTAACTTTTTATATTTGACCAAAAAACTATTGTTGGTTGCAACATCATTCACACACACTGACCCATTGCACAGTGGTCTCCGATAGTTCATATTTCTTCCCATACATTACAGCTGTGGAGAATGATTCTTATTTCAAGAATTTGTCGTGATTGAGATGTCACACTCTTGAGTTTAGGCAAAAAGTTAGTTACTAAGAAATTATGAATTTTTCAAGTAAATTATCAGCCTGATTGCTGGAAATAAAGCATAAGAAAGTGCCTTATTCGCACAGTGAGACATAGGAGCACCAAACCCTCACCTTAGTGACTTCGTTAGAGAGAGTGGTGAGCTGAAGCTCGTCTGGATTATTGTCATCCAAAGATGGAGTCCGAACAAGGTTACTCTGTAAAAACAAGGGTTTGTATGATATCCACTTATAGAATGAGCAGCATTAAAATATGTTTCTGAATAAACTTTACAATAGGTCATCAGCAATTAATAAACTAAGACCAGGGATGCTCTTGGCAGGAGCAGGACTTGAGTGGTGACGTGAAGGTAGCGGTCACAAAGTTGGACTAGAAACAAGCACAAAGAAAAGTGCTGATGTCCCTGCAGTTGTTGATGTCCCTGCAGTTGTTGATATCCCTGCAGTTGTTGATATCCCTGCAGTTGTTGATATCCCTGCAGTTGTTGATATCCCTGCAGCTGTTAATGTCCCTGCAGCTGTTGATTGTGGTGTTGCATGCACAGTAGAACAGCACAAGCAAAGCAACCGAGAGTGAACTTACCACAATAGGATTATTTTCCTAGTCTATAAGGAAAGAAGACTACATATAACCATGAAAAAATATATCTTTATCAAATTAGCCATTCTATTAATGACCTCTGATATATTTTGCTTCTTAATCAATATTTGTTGTCATCTATGAAAGTATTGATATTTAAAATTGTATATCGAAATTGAGCATGTACCTCAATAAACAATCTCATCAAACACTATGGGATTATGTAAATATGTTAACAGCCACTACCACAGTACCACAGAAATCAAGAGAGGAGTCTTGTAGATAAACTAGGAAATTTTTCTCAACTCTGGTAGACAAGTCACAGGAGATAATGTGTAGACATGATCTATTATAGACAAGCTTCTTACCTGAAGGGTGTGAAGTTTTTTTGTTTTAGTCTCCAGTGTTGAAGTATTATACCTAATTTCTTCAGCAACACTCGTCCACTCAGGCAGACGGGAAGCATTACCTCCTCTATCCCGCACTAAAGCTTCTCTGTCTCCATACCCCTGAAATCAAAGAAAATAAATTTTACTTTTAGCATTTAGCAAGTTACAATAAATGATGTTAATAAGGCAATATTTCATATCAGAATATTAAAAGCAAGCAGTTATTTAATACAGGACTTGTTCACTTGTACTCACCTACTCAGTAACTTGTACTCACCTCTTCTATTCAGTAACTTGTACTCACCTCTTCTATTCAGTAACTTGTACTCACCTCTTCTACTTGGTACATATTTCTTCTCTGTAGAGCTTTATCTCTCATTATCATAAAAATATGAGTTAGGCTCTTGCTGGCCATTATCACAAAAGCTGTAAATTAAGTATTACAAATAACTGAAGAACTATCTCTGTAAGTTACAACATAAATATAGAAAATATATCATTGATGCTAGAAAATATCATAAAATGTACCAATAAGCAAAGTAATGCTAGACTATGTGATATTGTTCTCAGAGAAATTTAACCATAAAATAACATGGATCTACTTTTAATACAAAGAAACTAGTAGCTTCCAACACAGAAGGTGAATTGCTGGGTCCACATTATGATTCTAAAAGAATGTAAGAAGCACAATGCTAGCTAATAAATTTGACTCGAAGTGTAGGTATAGATTTATGTCAATCATGAAGTTCCACCAGAGCACATTCCAATACAATCATAAGTACAAATATATTTAATAAAAAAAATTGTAAAGTTCATACAAAAGTTTATGCTCTTTCTGTTAATTGGTATTAAAAAATGCATGACACTCTGCCATGACAATGTACATGCCATGATCTGCAGACTTGACAGTGCTTAACTTTTGGATCCCAGTGAGCTATTCAAAGTGCAAGATAAAATGTTAAAGGTACATAATTAATAATATTATAGATTATTTATTTGAGGTCAGGAGTAAAGTTGAAGTAAAAACCAAGGCAAAAATTAACAGCCATTTTAGGTTTAGTTGCACCAGTTTTAAAATACTGAAAGGTTTGAGCCTCAAATGAAAATTGTACATGGAAATTTTCAGTACCACTTAGGAACTCAAAAACATGACCCAGGTTCAAATTGTATTTATTTATTTTTATAATAAAGTAATCATATTCTATACTTATTTTTAAAATTATTTACAGTTAAATACAACAGTTACACAGCAAAGGCTATATCTTATAAAGCAGCCTGTAACCATAGCTGGGCACCAATAAAAAATGTAGATGCAGGCTAAAGAGACAGTCTAGGATAGTTAATATGAGATTTTCACCCATTGCAATAACTCTTCATTATCCTCTTGTTGAGGTGCAACATGCTGTGCCAAGAAGCCACATAGTGGAGTGCTTGTTCTCTCAACATGGAGATGATGCTTGGTGCTATTAGTTATTGTTGTTCTGCCTCTAACCAGACCCAGCACACTGTTGTGGAAATTTCCACAGAAGGTTGTTTGAAGCTGGAATTTAGGGTCTCTGGTAGACACTTTAGGATAGACCTGATATTGCCTGCAAGTAGGAAGTGTATTGGGGTTTGACATTTGAATTGATAGGAAGAAGCGGTCGAGGACGAAGGATGGATGTATGAACAAGACTGGAGTTAATTTTTAATGTAGTAGTGAGCTCTAGCGTGGGCTGGAGGCGCCCGCGTGAAGGAGCAGGCATTGTTCCAGGAGTTGGAATCCCTCATTCAGCCGTCAACGTCACAACTTTTCGAAATCTTGCTAAAATTATTTTTCTCCTGTTCTTAGGTTTGTATGTGTGAGTCATTTATATTTCTTATATTGAGTTGCTAACTATAAAGCTCATTTTGCTTGTTAGTGCTTCTTGAAATTTAAAACTTACGTTCATTAGAAACCGCTTTAACACGTTGACTCCGAAGTGGTACGTATGTGGACCACTTAGGTTAGGTTCTGTAATTTTTTCAGATCCTTTTAGAGATTATGCATACAAAGTGAAGATTTATACCGGCCAGGCAATCGAAGGTAACGTGTTAAATTACTAGTTAGCTTTCCGGTCGAATTAAAAGCGAGTCTATTCGTTAGGACAGGTTCATTTACTTGCCTGTGAGTAGCTCGCACATTAAAAATCTTTCGCTACATTTTTCCTGAACATTTGAACCTTAAACTATCCTTACAATCTTCTTTCGCAAGGAGCACTTGCCTCTCTCCGATTTGCACTAAGTTTTTGCATTAGTCTTCTTGACTAATGGTCATCTCGGCACTGACGGCAGTAAATAGTCAGGTGATTGAGGTTCCTAAACGTGTAACAGTAGTGCAATAGGGATTGGGCGTGTAGTTTGGATATGAGCTGGGATTAGTGGTCTAACCTTTCTCCTGCTATCTTTTGTAGTATAACTGCGGCGGCACTCGTGTGGGATCGTGGCAAGGAGGTGTCCAACTCACGGTTTTAGTTTCTCCTCCGTCGATGCCACGGGTACTGCAGACGCTGATTGGGTAGCTAAGGGTTTCCGAGCTGGATGGGAGACTGGCCTCGTTGTCTCCCGAAGTTGGCTCGTCCCATCCCTCGAGTCCATCACGGCCCTACCTTCCTAGTGCTGAAGCTCCTTTCTTGCAGAGTCTTAGACCGCCTCCTGAGCTCGACTTATAATACCCTAGCCGGAAGACTGCGCTCTTGGAGTCCGCTTGCGCTGCTGGCCGGTTTGAAGAGAGATCGCGGCTCGTTGCAGCGGCATCGGGGCTCTTGGCATCGTGTCGCAAAATTGCCTTTGGGCTAAACATGGAAACAAAATAGGTTCGTGCTACCGGAAGGATACTGTCCTGATTTTAACTTTATAAATTGAAAACAATGATAGATAGTTACAAATTGAATTTAAAAGAATCATTAGATCTAATGTTAAAATTAAATATAAAGTGATTTACATTACAAACTGAATTTGAAAGTATTATTCGTTATAACATCAAAATTAATTATGGTGATTCACATTCAAAAACTGAGTACTGTATTCTTAACCTTAAAGCACGATGGTGTGGACAAATCTCTATACTGTGTCAAGTCACAGTAAATGATTAGAAGTCACATACAGTCTTCTAACTTCTCGAACTTAAGCACCAATACTTTATTCAAAACAAATAAATAGCACAAATTTTCAGCATGAATAAATGGAAATAAAATATGTATTTTAAACTTAAAACTAGAAAGCAACTGCTACACTTGCCCTGTTTTAGAAAGACTTGGATCTGAGGGCCAGCGTTTGGCTAGGGCCTTTGTAACAGCCTTCAATTCCTTCTAATACACAGGAATACAACAGGATGGCATCCCAGAGTTTTTCTCCTGTGAGCCAGGGTCATCTAAAGTAATTCATGTAGGGCCATTCTGAGTCATTCAATGCAAATGAACCAGCCAAGTGAGGGCATCACTGGAAGGTCCAGCTTGTCATAAACAACCCCACCTTCTTAACAAGTAGTCACATTAAAAATAATGACTAGTCAACATCACTATTGCTTATTCCATGCATGCACTAAGAAATCTTTCATTGCATCCACAACAGTCATGTTACATTCCTCATCCAGCCCTACCAGATATCTCATACCAGAGTCCTCTTCAACACACCTTGCATTCCACTTGTTTTCTCCATACTGCTCATGGACCACATCCATGAGGCTCTCTCGCTCATGTTCATATTTACTACATTCCAAGACCAGATGTTCAACTGTTTCCTCTACTCCTCTGTTACACTGCAGACATAACCTTGTATTCCCCTCATTCCACCTCTATGTAGGCCAATTCACACTTGATACCTTACATCTGATGGCAAACAAGAGTTGACTGCCAAAACTTCTATCATAAAACATTTCAAACCTTGGTACATTCTTACTGGCATACCAAATTAAAGTAGTTTTCCCATTCATACTATGCTTGCATTTGTTCAGGCCATACTCTTTTGTTAGTTTTTCAATTTCTTTCTTCCACTTATTGCAATCCCCCTCTATTCCTTTACCTCCATGACCTCTCAATAACCAATCATCCATAGTTCTTCTAATTCTAACATGGAGAGTTTTCTGAATCTTGTTTTCTTGCATGCCCCCAGCAAATTTTCTCTCAAAGAATTTCACTCAGATTCCATTCAAAGATTTGTTTAACCTACCTTTTATTCTCCATTCACTCAATTCTCACCTTATAATTTAACACAGCCTTAACCATTCTTTCAGAAAACAGACTCTACCCTAGATCCCCTCTAATAGCTGCTACAACCATCCATTTTGGGACACCTAATGCCAAACATCCTACCCTATTCTGCAGCACCTCAAATTTTTCAAGGTCTTCTCTATTCCATTCCATAACATTCATGCCAAACATTATGCTAGGTACTGCAACATAATTCCAAATTCCTCTGACATATTCATACTTATTTGCACTATATTTGGCCACACTACTTAGCATTCCCCACCACTGCATAGCTTTTACCACTTTCTCACTTTTTGCTCTTGCACATCCATCTTCACTCAACATACATCCCAGATACTTATATTCCTTAGTTCTGACTATCTTAACTTCTCCAATATTTCATTCTATCTCTGTTGGTCTCATCATCATTTATAACCATGACTTTACTTTTATCTCCTTCAAATTTCACCTTGAAATCTCTACTGTATCCATCCACAATATCCAATATCCTTTGCAGTTCCTGCTCTGATTCACTAACCACAACAATGTCATCAGTATACAGCAAACAACTCAGTTTCTCCACTCCAACATTCACTCCAAAACCACTCTTCCTCAGGCAGACTGTTAATTCTTCTCTATGTATGCCAAATAGTATGGGTGACAGGGTACAACCCTGTCTCACTCCCCTTACACTCCTCACCTGTTCAGTCACTAAATTTCCCAGCCGATATACTGCACATATATGCTTATGCAAACTTTTCATAATGTTCACCATCTTCTCACTAAGACCAATTTTTCCTAGCACGTCTAGCAACCTCCTACGGTCTACTCTACCATACGCCCTCTCAATATCCAAAGATGCAAGATACACCTTTTTATTTTCCTTCCTCTTTCTTTCAATTATTTCACTTAAAACAAACAAATTATCTTCACCATGTCTATCTCTCCTAAAACTATTCTATTTTCATCCCAATTACTTCTTGCTCTACCAAATGTTTCTTCCTTTCATTTAGGATTCCACAAAAAATCTTACTGTGTCAGCCAGAGCAATAGGTCTATAATTTTTTAGTTCTTTCATACTCTTATGTCCACCCTTATGCAATAAAACTACATTACATTTATTCCACTCATTTGGAACTTTTTCACTCCATATCTCATCAAACAAACATTTCAAACATGTTTATAGAACTAGTATGGAATGTCATCAGGGCCACTTTCCTTTACATTTTTCACCTTTTTTAAAAAAGTGTCTCCACATATGTAATTTTATCTTCTATTTTTAAATCATATTCTCCAGTCTGAAGAGTTACAGGTTCTTCATTTATCAATATCTTATTCATTCCACCGATGTCTTCCCAAAAGTCCACAACTGCTTTCACCATTCGTCTCTGATCACTCACTTTACATCCATCAACTACTAATTCATGGATTTGTACTTCATTACTTCTGTTATTGCCTTGTATGAAATTATACCACTCTTTAATTCCATCTGGACCCTTATTTATGAAATTTTCGACTTTCTTTCTCTCATCTCTCACTCTAGCCTCACATATCATTCTTTTTACCTTCTTTTGCTGAGCTTTGCTTCTTTCTTCTTCTTGTTTCACTTTTATTGGAGCTTCGGAGTTGGGTCCATGCAGCTCCACGCCTTCAGGGATGTTTTATTGATTTC
>VCRD01002428.1:42985-69577 GCA_006783055.1 Trinorchestia longiramus | reverse complement strand
GTGCAGCTGCTCATGATAAAGTGTTTGTGTGTGCAGGAGGTGCTGAAGGAGTTAGTGCAGCTGCTCATGATAAAGTGTTTGTGTGTGCAGGAGGTGCTGAAGGAGTGCAGCTGTTCACTGGAGCCATGCTTCCTCATTTCCGTGCTGCGACCCAAACTCACCTCCAACAACAGCACCGTTCAGGTCTCGTCTCCAATCTGCTAATTTACTAGAGTTTTTTTTGATGTTCAGTCTTAATTGGGTAAAATATTGTGAAGTACAAAGTTTCCTTCCACTAAATTCTTATTATAGTATTCAATTTTGTAATCATTGACGTAGTGTCAAACCTTTCGTAAGTTCAAACGGAATGAGTCTTTGATCGTATTTTGAATTCTTTTAAAGAGGGTGCTAAACTACATTCTAGTGCTGTTTATGTGCCTGTGTTTCAAGAAATGTAGATTTGATATTTTTTGACATGACACTTCAATATTCTTATTTATAGAGTGTTCATGTTTTTTTTCTGTAATAAGTAAGTTATGTAAATAAAAGTAAATTATGTAAGTAGAAGTTATGTTAGTAAAAGTAAGTTATGTAAAGTTGAAACGTAAATTGCTCTCTATCTATTTTAAGTAAAAGTAATTGGTTCAGCATGCATTGATGCTGTTAAATGTCTTCACAAGTCATAATGAACCTGAGAACTTGAGTTTCATGTGTCCTGGATAGAGTCTGTATACTGTAGAGGTACACCAGACTCTTGCTGGTGCTGCTACTCCAAACAGACGAAGCCTTTTAAGGAAGTCCCCTCTCTATTTACGTGAGGTGAATGAGTTAAATTGAGGTTAGAACCTTTTTCAATGAAGATTTTCTCCTGACAACTGCTAATGCTCTGTGTCTCTGATGTACGAATTGTTTCACATGAGTTTGAAGTTAATTGCTGTGTTTAAAATCCTTTCCTGTTTCTTCTGATGGGAAAAATCCTTTCCTGTTTCTTCTGATGGGAAAAATCCTTCCCTGTTTCTTCTAATGGGAAAAATCCTTTTCTGTTTCTTCTAATGGGAAAAATCCTTGCCTGTTTCTTCTGACGGGAAAAGTAGCTTGGCAATTTGTAATGTCAAATTATTTTTTCTAGGTGTTACTGGTGTCATGGCTGTCTCTCCTTCAAAGCATCCCATCGTTAGACCTTGTTCTTGTGCTTACTGACATCCTCGATCCTCTGATGAGGATCCTCGATTCTCCACACTTGGAAGTCATCAAAGAGTACGTACTGGAGTGTGTAAAATATTAATAAAACTAGTGTACCCAGCCGTCAAAAATGATCGCAGAAGTTTTGTGATAATACCCGTGCCATCAAAAATGATGGTAAATACTGTTGGAAAGATATTAAATGAAATTACACATAAGAACGCAATGCAATATATTTAGTTTTATATATATATATATTTATATATAGTTTTATATATATAATATATATATAATAATAATATATATATATATATATTTTTACAAAGGACAAACGTTTTAATTGAGTATTTCTTTAATGACAACATTCCTAGTGAAAACTAAGACACTTAGTTTTCTACTGCTGCAATTGACTCTGCAATTCGTGTCATATTCGGGTACAATGTACCCGAAGCATAGGGCAATACCCCGCCCAACTCGGTATCCACGATACGGACTCCAGTATAGAATAGAATAAGGCAATAGGAACGAGCCGTTTGGCCCATTCTTGGTTCAATACCGAAGTCCCATGCCGTGATACCGAAGTCCCATGCCGTACCTGGATGGCTCTGGATCTTTGTAATTTTTTTGAAAGTGACACGAAACATATAAATAAATAAATACATAAACACACGATGGTCATTCTTAATATTAGATTAGATTAACTTCATCTAGTGCATTACGAGAACTTACTTGACGTGCTGTGTGTCTTAATGTGTCAGGCCCGGGAAGCAACCGCACTAAGCAGTTAAAGCATACATGGGCGTTTGCAAATAGTTAGATGGATTCATTTATCAAGACTTGAGTTATTATGGATTCTAAAATTTAGTTTGCGTTTCGAAGTACAGTTTGCGGCAACACAACTTCATTTTTTCAAAACAAACTGCATTTAAAAAAGGAAATTATGTTGACGCAGACTGTATTATCCTACTTATTTTTAGATGCATAATGTATGCTTGAACTTCAATTTGTTCGTAATGTTTTAACATTTTGATAATGATGTAGGCATTTTCAGAGCTGACGCGCTTCTATCTTCCTTGCTTGAGAGCTGCCACCACCATACCGAGACGGTGGACTGTTTGAACTTAACACCCGTGTTGTTAGAACACGCTGTGTCATCCAGTCCTATTGTGCAGGTCAGGGCCGTGTTGTACTGCTTGCGTGCGCTGTGTTGTGTTGCTTGCGTGTGCTGTGTTGTACTGCTTGCGTGCGCTGTGTTGTGTTGCTTGCGTGTGTTGTGTTGCTTATGTGTGCTGTGTTGTGTTGCTTGCGTGTGCTGTGTTGTGTTGCTTGCGTGTGCTGTGTTGCTTACGTGTGCTGTGTTGCACACTATTTCTCCAGGTCAGCTAAGAAGGTCCTTTGTTGTTTGAGAAAACTGCCTTGTTAGACCTACATGTACCGAAACATTTTTATTTAGTTATATTTATACCATTTGATTCTATTGAGTTATAAATGGCAACTATTATTATTTTCAACTATTTCGTATATTTTATTTGTCAAATTGTTTTTCAATGTTCTTTTAAACTTAATGCTCAACTTGAAATTATTTGTATTTCACCTTTCACCATCTTTCATTTATTAATAATTGTTAATGGGCCATGTTCGTTTGGTTTACATGTATTTTCTTTTCTTTTTTCTTAGGCATTATTGATTTGTGACCTAAAACCAGAGCTGCCTCAAAACGTAATATTGTAGCATTACAATGTTTCAAAGTAAATGCATGTAAAAGTATCGTTTCTTCACTTATGTATAAAAAATTATATCATCACTCTGTAAAACAATAACACCGGCAGAAATTTAAATCTGAAATTTATTCTCGCTGTTGACCACTCATTCATTCTGCATATCTTCAATATTCTAAATTATAGTTTTCCACAAAAATTGCTGCACATTTCAAACCCATTTTTCAGGTTTGAAATCTACTAAAACATTTTCCAGGACATGTCTCTGTTGTGGCTAAGTGAATTGCTGACTCTGGGCGGTCGATCCTTGCTATCGTACGCTGCTCCTATATTGTCTGCATCCTTACCTTGTTTTGCGGAGGCATCCTCGTCCAGTAAGTGGCCATTTAATTTTTAGTTCTTGTGCTCATGCCGACAATTACGGCTCAATTTTTACTTATTATTCTGCACCAGGAGTGATGTTTCATTTTGCTCGCGTAGCTTTTATGTATGAAGTGAACTTGAACATGCTATGCAAACATACATAATACCTGTAGCATAAATAATACAGGTTGCATAAATAATACATGTAGTATGCTTGGCCTCTCAATGGGATTCGTAAAATCGGAAAGACTTAAGATGCAGAGATTTGTAAGACCAGGCACTGAAAGGATAGTTCTGTAATCTTTCAGAAAAAAACATGGAGGATACATTTTTGTACGTGAGGCCAAGCAATGGAAGTAGATCGGAGGCGTATTGAACAAAAACATTGTTTCATATGCACTAGATGTTGCACGTTTCTATACGTAAAAGTGCGTAACAATGATTGTTCATGAAGATAATATGGCTTTGAAAATTTATCTGTTAAAGTCAAAGAATAGCTAAGGAGTATATTGTTTTCTTTGATCAAAACTATTTGACAGTTGGTAGATACCTGTAAACAGGAATTTTTTTTATCGGCAAACTTCCTGCCCTGAGCATCTGTGTAAATGTAGCCCAGAATTTTCCTGTGCAAGTTCATACGTATGAATGCTTGCTTTTGTGACATTCTCGTAGTTCGGGAAACAGTAATAAAATATGCTTGACTAATTACCTCAGTGCAGTAAAAATGAAGCTTTGTGCGTTGTATTTAAGTAGGACTGTTTATTTTTCAATAATTTTTTGACAGGAATCCTCTTGGCGGGAACAATTTGATTTGTATTTACTGTTCAGTGTAACTCATTCTTTTTGTTGCGATTTTTACTGCTCTGCGTGTATGTTTTTATAAGTTATCGTTTGGATTGTTATCATGAAATTTTGATTATTTGTAAAGATGCAGCTATTAATTGTTGACTTAAGAGCCTAAAAATCTTGAAGGCAGAGTTATCAAATCAAATACCCACGCCCTACTAATTTTGTTGACTGTCGAGGCAAAAAGTTGAGAACTGAAAAATTTCAGAAAAAGGCATACCGAGTAAAAAGCAACATGTGGGAAGAGTAGTCTTATTTTAATTAATTATATTTTTAAAATAATCAAGGAAATTGCATAATGACTGTATTAATTTTAAACTGGTACTTGACATCGCTACAATATAGTGGTTGAAGTTTCATAAAAGGAAGATGGATACTGTGGTGTGTAGTGTGATTTGACAGACTAAACGATGAAAAACCGAATACAAAAAAAAAGGTAGGTATTTTTTTTTTATTGTACAATTTAGTTTGAAGAAATGATGCAACCAGATATCAAAAAGGCTGCCGTAAACTGCTTTGAGGACGTATATCATTCCCCCATTTCAGCATAATCTATTAAATTTGTTCTTTCAGAGACGAAAGACGTTGCAAAGAAAGTAAGTGAGAAGGTCATGGCGCTGCTGCAGCCTCACGATGATGAGCTACAGCCAGGTGGGTGATCCTTAGCTTTGTACGTAGGCGAATTTATATATTATATATAATATTGATAAATATTATTATATTGTAAATAACATAATAAATTATAATTATAATAATATTATATTATAAATTATGTATAAATAATAATACATTATATAACAAATAATATTATATAATGAATTTATATATAATAATGAAAATTCTTGTTCAAGCTCAATTCCTAGGGAAATTTCGCGGCAACTTTTCGACAGCTCCTCTCAGTGTTTTTATTAGAACATTTTTCAGTTGCTATTGAACCTTGGGAAAATCTAGTTTATGAAATTATAATAAATGTTTTTAATTAACAAAATGAACAAGAAATATCTTGAAAGGATCAAATTTGAATGTTTCAAGAGTAGGCTCAGTCTAAAATTGTATTTTAACTAACGAAATGCGGAGACTAAATTAAAGCACTACAAATTCTCCAATGAACGAAAAATTTAAGTAGGTTAAACGAATAGTAAAACTGAAAAAATGATATATTATTTATTTTCAAAGGTTAGGCACTCCTTTCATTAAGAGATGGTTTCACCTTGTTAAAAATGTACAAAACTCTAGAGGACGATCGTAAAATTATTGAACATATAGGGGTTGGGTAGAAATATGGAAACGCCTTTAAAAAAGCATTTTCTTGTCAAATGTGGTGTAGGAAAATCATTGGCATTCAGAACAGCTTACAGATTTCTTGGAATCTATAAATACAGCGGTGCCTTGACAGAACACTTTATCCTGTGTGTCTGCTAACTTCACTAATAGTTAGACAACATATTTAGTATTGTAATTTTCTCTTGTTTTATTTTTGATGACGTATTTTGGATTTACAGGTGGTGATGGCACCGCTGCTAAGGAAAATACTGTCGAGTTGCAGCCGATTGTGATAGAGCTGCTCAAACATGTCATGGACGATACTGATCAGTGCAAGTTTTTAGTTCTCCGTTGGCTCTGTCACATGATGCACCTCTTTCCAGGCTTGGCAAGTTTCTCTAGTTTTATTACGTGACTTTCCTTCAAACTGCTATATTATTTTTTAAAAGGTTTTTCCAAAACTGATTCATTTCTTGTTTTCTAATAATTTTGTTGAAATCTTATTTAAATTTAGAAATCAGTAGAGAACCGAAGCAATTTTGACATGCTTGAATTATTTTAACACTTCCTGTGGTAGACTAATTGAAATGGAAAAATAAATGGAACTCATCGATTCTATTGCATAATTGGGGAGTACTTTTTCGTCCCCTAATGCGTAAGAGCATATTCTGGTAAACGATTACTAGTGTCTTTTGCGTCACTCTATAAACCAAACGAATTCTTCCAGTTACTAACCCTAACACTTTGATCCAACGCAAAAACGTCCTTAACTACACATCGACAAATTTCGAACTATTGAAAGAGGAATTTGGCAGTTTTAACTACAAAGAACTAATGAACTAAAGCTTCTGGGTATACTACGTGATACTTGAAAAAAAATATTACATATAGGAGTATCAGAATACAACACAACTTTGAGCAAATAAAGTTTGCATTAATCTCCAACTGAACATGTAACTAGCGTGCATAAGATTCTTCAGAATACCCTTTTGTAAATAAAGGATCTATTCGTTGTTCAACTACGATTTCTCAACCTTAGCGTACATGGTAGAAGTAAATAATGCTCAATTTTGAAATGCAAGACGCTGATTGTTTTGTGGCAACCTATTTATTCTAATTAATGAAGCATGTTAGTAACACTTGTCCAAATGATATGAAAAGTCACTTTCGCCCTCTAAAGTTGTTCGAGTTTCTCTTTCGTCTACTGTAAATTCGCTGTACCTTATATCTCCTTCTTTTCACATTCGCTCTCACTCCGCCTAACCCATTCCCTCCCTCTACTCATATAGTGACCAGGATTGTTGTGTCTACAGATGCAGAGTGAGCTCGAGCGTGTGTCTAACGCTCTACTGCCAGTACTCAGGGACAGATCTGACGTGGTTGTCGTCAAAGTGTTGGTGCTGCTCGCCACTCTCTCTGTGGCACCGAAGGGTAGCCTACCCCTCCAAGGTGCTCCGTGACACATCTCTCAAGTTATTGTTATATTAAGAACAGTAATATTCTTTTAAAAGAGTATATTGATGCCTCTCTCGTTGAGTATCTTGGACTTTTTGCATTCTTCTTCGATGTTCTGAACTTTAGAGAATTTAAAGTGATATGAGAAATGTGTACTTGGGGGGTCAAAAATTTCCATCTTCATTTTGTATTCTCTCTCCTCTAGGTAACATTTTATCTCATGGGTGACCGTCTTAATTCTTGATCATACCTTAGTCTTATTTTTATTGCTAGTAAATAAATGCATGTGCATGGATTTAAGTGTTTCTCCATCGGTATGCGCACAGGTTTCTGTGCAGGAGAAATTGAGTTTTATTTTTGTAATAGAATAGAATAGAATGAGGCTATAGGAACGAACCTTCGGGCCCATTCTTGGGTCGGATATTTACTTCGACAATTATTCGGTTGTTTACCCAAGTCCCATGCCGTATTTCTAGCCGCGTCAACCATGTCGGCAGCGGGATTCGAACCCGGGTCTTTCCGCTCGCAAGCAGATTCGCTCACCAGTCGACCAAGCTCGACGAACTAATAAACGAACTTTGTATACCTTGCTGCCTAATTAGCAGTGAAACCTGTATTGCTGGCAGTGACAAACTCGTATTGGATTGCGAATCAAGCTAGGCGGGTTGAACTTCTCGACTAAAATGACTGTTGCTAGACTCATTCAAGTATTGCGGGCTTGTCAGATTATTAGCGAGACTTCAGGGAGGAGAAAACTTTGTGGAGTTACACTATAATAATATTTTGTGATGCTAAAAGTAAAAATGAAGGTAATGTATAAAGTGTAGCAAGGGGATCTAGCGGCGTGATTTTTAAAGGTTTTTCTACTCCTACATGGTGCCAGATCACGCCAATAAACTATCGCTTATCGACGTTACAGTAAATAATTAAATTTAATGTATTTACAGCAGTAAATTCATTAAAGGTCTATTTACTGTCGTATATGTAACTCTATGACTATAGATTTGAAGCTTTCTTCACATTAAGGGACGACAGAGGAAGCATGATGTATTTTTCTGTTTTTCGTTGCCGTAGTCAGCAATGTTCTCGATTCTTGTTGTGTACGGTAGCTCGGTTTCCTTTTGAAGAGGCTGCTTTTGTTGAACTACCATTATAGTGGTTACGTTGATTATTACCCTAGAATTACAAATATTAACCACTCGTGTGTTGTTGAGCTTTTGCCTCATAGGGCAGGGAAGGATAGTTTGTATATTTTTATGATTCGTGAACTAGTGCATTTGATATGTGTTGTTGACATTTTAATGAGTGAGCATCGGAGTATTAGTAGTATCATATTGACATAAATCTGCAGACGGAGATTCCCCACCTCACCTAGACCGGGTGCTGGAGCTGCTGGTGGAAGCTTTCAGTCGTGACCAGCAGCTTCTGGTTGAGAGAGGACAGCTCATCTTGAGGTGAAGAAACTGATCAGCTAACACGTTGCCTCCGATTGCCTGATTGGTGTAAAACTTCACTTTGTACGCATAGTCACTAGAACAGTGGTTCCCAACCTTTTTCAGCTTGTTACCCAATTTAGCATGCCACATTAAGCATGTTACCCGTTTCACAAAATTTTGTCAACATTTTGCAAGTGTTTTGTCAACACTTGCTTTCTTGTTTTTCAGAATTCTTAACATTTTTCTGTCACCCCTCCATTACCCCCGAAAAGTTGCTAAATTACCCCCAGGGGGTAATTTACCCCTAGGTTGGGAACCAATGCACTAGAAGGATCTGAAAAAATTACAGAACCTAACCTAAGTGGTACACATACGTACCACTTCCGAGTCAACGTGTTAAAGGAATTTACTAGCTTACTAATGAGCTTAGTTTTTTGAGTCTGAGCCTTCTTTTTATGAATCGTAATTGGATGGGAATTTAATTGGAATATGTAGTTTTGTTGTCAGTTGATTTTAACTTGTATAGAGTATGTGAAGAAGTGTCAGCGTACTGTGCTATTTAATGTTGTTGTATCCTTGTATAAAAGCTGCTGTGGTATATAATCGAGTAGCTATCATCAATAATGTGAGGTACTGCGATTCAAATAAGCAAGATCCTGCAATAATTAATTATATGCGAATGGCTGTAATGACTGTACTGTAAAATATTGCAGTATGCGCATGATTTTGTCGTTTTTTGTGTTACTGTTGTGGTACAAAAAAAACAGACAGCACCAAACAGGCCACTAATGTATATTCTTTCGCACTCATTTTGCTGCACAAATTTAACTTCATTACAGAACATTTTTTAATCTATTGCGTATTAAATTTATTTGCGTATCATTTATTATCGTTCTCATTTTAACTGCCATAGCTTACTCCAGCTGACTGTCAGTCTCCAAGATGTTTATCACCTTTTTGATTATTGCTATGTACATGCACATACTACGAAACTGGAAAGCTTGCTTGTGTTAATGATCGTTAACATAGATTACAGTAATTATTAATAATAGTGAAGCTCATATTCTCAGTATCGGTTTTAATACGCTAACAAGCTGCATCATGCAATAGAGCCTGAATATCAAGTGTCATCTGTGTACATGATAGGGCAGGGAAGGATAGGTTGTATATTTTTATGATTCGTGAACTAGTGCATTTGATGTGAAATTTGTTAACATAAAACCCCTAGAAATTTTTCAAACAACACGTCCATCACCAACGGCCGGTCATCGAAGGAAGCGCAAAGGGTCCTCGATCTCTTAGAATAGAATGAGGCTATAGGAACGAACCTTCTGGCCCATTCTTGGGTCGGATAATTACTTCGATAATTATTCGGTTGTTTACCCAAGTCCCATGCCGTATTTCTAGCCGCGTCAACCATGTCGGCAGCGGGAATGGTCTTACTGACCATTTCTTTTTTGTTTCTTCCATTTGTACTGCTATTATGACACGACTAATCCTACCAGGCAACTGTGCGTGCTACTCAGCCCGACTCAAGTGTATGAGCGTATCAGCAAATTACTACAGAAAGTACCAGTGTCTCAGAACAGCGACTTTCTTTCGATGATGGCTCATACCATGGCCACCATCCTCATCACCAGTAAAGAACTTTTTCCTATGCGCCTCCAGCTTCGGAAATTGGAAACAAAGGTAAGCATTATTTTAACGTATTCCCAATCAAATCTTGTTTTCGTTTTTTATGATATTTTTTTAAGTATTATTCTAAATTTTAAAAATGTAAATATTCTGGCTAGACTGATTTTTTGACCACTCATGTGTCGCGTTTACTGTGTGGACCCATTTGCTATTGCATTTGAGGGGTTTCCTTATTGTAATTGGTCAGCAGTAGTTAAATTAGCTTCGTTTTTTTTGCATCATTCCACCTTCTATGTAGCTGAGTACTGTAATTCGTGCTTTAGTTGGGCATGTGTTCATGAATATAGAACCTTTTTAGAATGGAGTATGGCAACAGGAACGAACAGTTTTGTCTATTCTTGGGCTGTTACCCAAGTTCCTTGCCGTCTATAATCATACGGAAAAGATGTATCAGTACTTTATAATATTGGGAGTTTATTCAATATCGATCAAACCGACTTTAGAATATGCTTACAGTGTCAGCTGAAACGATATTTTCGGGCAGCCCGTTCCAGATTTCCCCAATTTTAACTGGAAATTATTTTAGGACTTGGGATATCTTAACGTTTTTTAATAGTTTTGGCAGTACATTATCGTCTGTCGAAAACCCATTTCAGAATAACATTGTTAGAGCTGTGGAGGTATTCATAAGTCTGGACGAGTGTTCCTCGCAGTGTTCGTTATTCAAGGGAGATGAGCTTAAAGCTGCTGAAGACTTTTCACAGCTGAGATCACGGAGTTCAGGAACTCTTTTGGTTGTTTTGCGCTGAATTATCTCCATTTTATTAGTTCTTCATTGTAAAGTAAATTAGAGTTGCATTGCATAGTCTAAATGTGGCTGGATTAGCGCTTTATAGAGCGGCAAGATGATGTTAGTTGACTGTATTCAAAGTTTGTTGCAATGAAACAAAGGATTTTGCTCGTATTTCTGACGTCTTACTTAACATGGGAATCAAATTGTGTTTGATATATTATTAACTAAATTTATCTTTGTTTCCATAGTCGTCATTGGTGTTTTCAAGTTGCTCCTAGCCTTTCTTTATCGTGAGTCACTTAACCCGAATAATGTTTCTCTTCTAGGATTGGTGTGATGTTTTTGCATCTCTCTTCAAGTGCTGGAGCCACAACTCCTTCAGCGTCATCCTGCTCTGCCTCCTTAGTCAGAACTATCGTCAGTCTGCCCAGCTCGTCTCCCTCTTGGGCGATGGGGATATTACTGTTGATTTCCTGGTGGAAGTTGACAAACTTGTTCAGCTATTGGAGTCGCCCATCTTCACATGTGAGTCTCTACTTTTAAATATCTGGAAAGTTTATTTTGTGTTTTGATGTCGTTCGTGCGAAGTTTATATATTCATTGAATAGTTACTTTATTGTTAATTCAAAATACATTTTCTGACAAATAATTATAGACAGAATAGTGAACGAAAGAAATCCCAGTAATTATTAATTTCAGAAGTGCTTCTCTCTCTTACAAAATAATTGTCGATTTAAGGTGAAATGTCGATCACTCGTCATTTTTAAATAATGATACAATAACAACAACGTTTGTTCAGCAAATATCTTCGTGCAAGCCCAATGGGCGCACGTTGACCGTATACACGCTTTTTTCAAGCCCAAGAGATGACAAAGTCAGAAACTTGTGATCTGCTTCATTCTTTTGAATTGTAAGCATATCGTGTTATGAACTCGAATGGAAGTAGCCTTTTATGAAAAATGACAAAATTTTACTACCTGAAGGAGTTCTGAACTGTCTTCCAGGAAACAATTCTGTAAAGCTCCTTTAGAATAAATGCAGTTGCAGACCCTGTAGGGTGCGGCGGATAAATAACCCGTTTTCTTTGGAACGTCATGTCGCTAGGTTATTTATCATTCCTCTACTGGTAATAATTGAACCGGGCCATTAGTACTGTCTGGTAGAATTTCACTGAATTATTTTTTATTTCATATCTATTTTAATTCGTGCATTCGAAGTACATCTATAATGCACTATAATGTTAAATACATGTATAATTGGAATAAGTTTCTCATCTATCTTGTTTCTCAAGTTACAAAAATGTGGAAAGCTTTGTAGTATATGCGTCAAATAACTAACAGTGATAATTTGTATGTGACAAACGATTGTTTGCATTGTGCAGACTTAAGGTTGGATCTGCTACGTAATGACAGCGACAGTACGGCGCTACTCGAGACGCTATACGGGCTGCTCATGATTTTACCTCAAAGCTCAAGCTACACAAAGCTAGCAACTCGCCTCAGTAACCTGCCTGCTGCACCTCGGCTCGTGCACGACCGCCCTTCTCCCTGCCGTACCTCGCAAATAGACTTCGATGAACTCCTTGGCTACTTCAAAGAGGTGCACGAGAAGAAGCGGCTGCAGAAGCAGCTTGCGCTGGTCAACGACTTGCATACACTGGCGAGGAGCGGCGATTTCTTGTGAGAGCATTCATTAAGTTTCATTCACGGACCAAAGTATTTACTGTTTTCATTGTTATCGTAATGTTGAGTTTGAGATTTATTCAATAAGGTGTTTTGCTAACGAAATACTTTTTCTATCGTGGTTCAACGGAATAGATAGCGCTAGGAACATTTATTATGCTAGCTCAAGTCTAGTAGACTGTGACTTCTATAGTTTTGTAGTAGTTATTTAGGAACAAATTTCATCAGGCAAATAATCTTCACCTTGTCTCAATTCTGTATAATTGTGTATTAACTAATTATTCCATTATCCAAGTCCATGGGCAGATCTTCTTCGTCATATTCCACAGACGTTTCCTTGGCATTCAAAGTAGCGATGAACTTTAGTTTTCATTCAACTTTTTCTTTATTTGATGGGGCTCATCCGATATTGTATGCAATGATGAAGATTCAAGTGTAAGTGAAATATATTTATCCATAAACAAATTAAGTTAATTTTAATAAATTGTATACAGGGTGTCAATAAAATGTACTCACCCTTTAACCGTTGCTAACATGCTGTCTTCTTTGTGTTGCAGGTGTGAGGTTCGAACCTTTGCGAACATGATTCTTTAATCACATTTAATCATGTTCACAAAAGTTCGAACCTCACACCTGCAACACAAAGAAGACAGCATGTTAGCAACGGTTAAAGGGTGAGTACATTTTTTTGAGACACCCTGTATTTTCTTACCAATGAACTTATACCATGTCGCAAGTAGTTGATTCTTTTAAGGTAAAATTTGGTAGAAAGTATTTCAATCAACGGGTCATTCTATGAGTTTCCTACGAATTTGCTGAATACAATATCACGGAGCAAATAGCAATTTTTTCGAAAAAATTGTCTACACAGATTATAGAACTGTACCAGTAGCACAAACAAGCATAGTTTCTTATACTAATGTTTGTACATTTATAATCTCGTATAAATGTTAGGACACGTCAAACTACAGCGGATCTTCAATGTTCGACTCGTTCACAAAAGGTTAAAATGAACGGTTGAAGAAAGCGAAGTAAACTTCTAATATCGCCTTGAATTAGATAAACGTAACGATTAATTTCAGCACAGGAATGGACGGACTTAAAGTTACTTAAAACTACGGACGGATTTCAGTAACTTGAACATGTTAACTTAGAACTAATTCAGATCCCAGCTCTTCATTGTAACGTTTTGAGAGATGCGTCTTCAAATTCATTATTATTCGAAGACACACCACCACAATAACTACGTACTTCAGTTGTAGAAAATACTTAGATCTTCCTACTGAACATGATAGGCGCTGACACGCTTAGTAATCACAGAAAACATCAAGGAGACCAAAAATGCATACAGTATCGAGCCGCAGGGAGCAAGATATGGGCACATCAATAACTGAATATATAATATTAAAACTAAGAAACCGTGCGAAATATCTAAATATATAAAGTGTCCATAAAGTCTCTTACAAAAGTTTCTCACTAAGTCTCAACAGCACTGCTTTCACAAACAGGATCCCTGAAACACGCAAATGCAAAACGTGATTAAAAACTTCAATAAACACTGAATACAATAGAAGAAATCTGAATAAAATATCTCAACTGCATTTGTATTAAATTCTTAAAATGGTGAAGAGACTTCATAGACACCCTGTATAACAGACTTCTACTATCATACAACACTAAGTGTTCGCAATTCTGCAGTGAGGCATGAGCATAACACTGGTAAGATACGCTGAAGAACAAACTAAATTTCCTTCACACAAATTACATAAATCTGATACCAGAACGCACTGCAATCTATAGTTTCGAAAGCATAATTGAAAAAATATTCTCAACTTCAAGAACGCCAGAAGCGGAACGTAAAACAAAATTATTTAACCCGGTCACAAATTTAGCATAGTAATTTGAGCTAAATGACGTAATGCTCGATGAAATAATTGCTCGCAGAAAACAAACCTGCAAGTATTACAAAACGTGAGACTTTTCAACAATGAGGATGCAGAATGCATGAAGAGTCAAGGCGGACTTGAGCATGGGGCAGGCAGCATCTGGGACAGCAAGATTTAACACGTTGCCTCCGATTGCCCGATTGGTGTAAAACTTCACTTTGTACGCATAGTCACTAGAAGGATCTGAAAAAATTACAGAACCTAACCCAAGTGGTACACATACGTACCACTTCGGAGTCAACGTGTTAAAGCGAGATTTCGGAGCGTCACGATTGAATCTGTGACAGTCGCGAAGACATCAAGGTAAGCGCAACAATGGTTTTGTTACTTAAAATTGAACAGCCGGTTACACATAGGAATAGAGCAGAGATACAAAATTTTCCTCATATTTCAAGTACTAAGCAAGAAGAAGCGCACACTTAAAATACTGAAGCATCAAAACTGCTTACAATAAACATCTTACAAAAGAGATGTGTATCACTGTACCTCGGAAGAACAGTAATTATATTAACCCTTTAGCGACGAAAAGGGCCATACGGTCCTCTTTTACGGTGTTTGGGAGAATTGTTCTAATAATTAAACAGTGAGCAATATGAGGTTGCTACTAGGTTTGAACGCGGCGGCACGTTACAGCGTCGTTATTTTGGCTGCCTGGCTCTCAGCGTGCTTCATTGCATCAGTGTACAGACGGTCTTTGCGAGCTTAAACGTAGAAACTAGAAAAAGAAATTCGTCGCTAAAGGGTTAAAGAATGTTTCAGATCCCCAGCGCCCCCACCCAAAAAAAAACACAGACACTGGTCTAGATGGTATCTTACTAAGGATGGCTCAAATAGAAAGTAAATGATTAAATACAAAGTATTTTGGTCGCACTTGGGAAGTTTCGCAACTACACGAGTATCTATATTAATAGTTACCAATTTCAGTAAAGATTGAATCAAAAAATTTTCATTATTGTCGTTGGTTCTGTGGTTTGCAGAGTTGACAATCTCATTCTTTATCTCAGACACTATATCAACCAATAATAATAAGAAACTTAATAGTAGACATTGACAAATGTAAATTGTGATCAGCCCAAACAGTCTTCGTCACTTACCTGCCGGAGCACAACCGATGTTTCAGTAAAGTTTTACCGTTCTTAGCCCTTTAGCGACGAAAAGGACCATACGGTTTTCTTTTACGGTCTTTGGGTGAATTGTTCTAATAATTAAACAGTGAGCAATATGAGGCTGCTATTAGGTTTAAACGCGGCGGCATGTTACAGCGTCATTCTTTTGGCTGCCTGGCTCTCAGCGTGCTTCATTGCATCAGTGTACAGACGGTCTTTGTGAGCTTAGACGTAGAAACTAGAAAAAAAATTCGTCACTAAAGGATTAAAGTAAGGTTTCTCTCGTACTCACATACACGTTGATCCATAAGAACTTTCATCTTCGCTCCTGCTTCGCAAGAAACTGACAGAAAGAGTTGCCTTCAAAGCTCCAGACGGGTCACTGACCCGAATATAAAGACGCTTCAGATGACGTGCTGCCACAGAGAGTTGTTCTTAGGTTATGCAATCTTCAAGAGCTTGATTCTTGCAGTTTCTAAACGGAAGTCCATTCTCTATTGGAACAGACCACTTGCTGTAAAAAAGTTTAGAAAATAGCAATATAATTTAAGAATCTGATTCATTTCATCGTTAAAAGGAGTCTTCGTTAATACTGAAGATTAGTCCATGAGGTCTGCTTTGGACTGAAGTAATTTTAGATTTATCTGAATATAATCTATCGAAAAACTAACTTCTTACCGAATACCCTCGTTATAGAAAGAATTTGAATCCTATAGATTTACAAAACTGCGATTTCGAAATTAGCTTGGCATTAGTAATCGAAATCCATGAATTTCTTATTAGAAAAGTTATACATATACGCAAAAATACACAAGCGTTACAGTAACAAATGAATCGAGATTGAAGTTATTAACTCGAAAAGTTGACAAAAAACAATTCCATCAAGTTTTTTCAGCTAAGTCCATCGGCTCTCCCATATGAGGATTCATTAAATACAGAGAAGGAATGATCAAAGTTTAAATTATGAATTGCAAGAGTTCTGCAACGTGCATTACTGATTTTGCTGCAAGCACTTCTAGAGATCCCACTGAGATTCTATTTTCCTAAAGCACACGGACGAGACTAGATGCAATGAATAAACTTCTTTGAATTTAGGCTCAGGAGCTATGAATACTCCGAGCAACGCTTCGTCTCCAAAATGCACCTAACTATTGACTTTATTAGCTATTTCCCCCTAACGGACTTGCGCATTTTTATAAACGTAGGGTGGCGGATATGGGCCTAGTAAATGCTAAAAAACAAAACATTCTTCAACTTTTGATACATAGTTACACTGTGGAAGCGACCTCCCATCACTGTCGAATAGCCCGTACTACTAACAGCTTTCTCAGCAAGAATTACCCATTTCATAACAGAACTTACAAAAGATGCTCAACATTAAGTTAACACGTTGCCTCCGATTGCCTGGCCGGTGTGAATCTTCACTTTATACATATTATTACTAGAAGGCACTGTAAAATTTACAGAACCTAACCTAAGTGGCCCACATACGTACCACTTCGAAGTCAACGTGTTAAGCTAAAAATTTCTTCCATGCACATACGGCAGACGACAAGCACGGTGTATCATTTGTATTTTTATGCGGTTACCAATGATTACTACATTATTTAGAGGCACAAGGAGATCAGGAGACACTGAAGTAAATAGATAGGATAATTCGGAATTACTAAACGCATAAATGCACGTCCTATGAAGTTCAAAGCCGGTACAAAGAATTCAGAAGAAATTGATGACATTACGAAAACGTCACACTACGTAATCTGAATTGTTCACCGGACAGGAACGCAAAGAAGAAATAGTAACAAATTATTCCAACTGATAACAAAATTGATCTTGTTCATATAGGCTCTAATCAATGTAAAAATACAATTTAGCTTCAAATGGTACAGTGCAGAACCGTCACTTCCGTCAGACACGAACTAGACCAGTGTTCCTCAAAGTGGTCCGTACCGCCATCCTGGTGACGTTGAGGAAATGCAAGGGGGCGGTAGGAGGGTACGCCTTGAATGGGGGTCGTATATTAGTGTATAATATACAGTAATATAATCATAAGAAGGCGGTGCAAAATCAAGCGATTGAAAAAATTGAGAAACACTGAATTAGACGATTGCTACTCGTCTTATTTCGTAATCCTAATTCATCAGCATTTCTACACCGAATTACAGACCCGTAACTGTGAGTTACGAAGTCTCAATTGGTTACAATATATTGTGCAAAATTCTTCATGCCGGAAATTGCTCTATGTTTGATAATAAAGAGCAAGTCGATTGCACTATAAGCTAAAATTAAACGTGCGCACATAACCTCGTCTCATTGTATATTTAAAATATTAATGTATGAAAAACTTTTAAAAAACTAAGAAAACATTTACTCTGTAGATCTGGAACTGCCGCCTCGGCAACCATATTAATTCTCACCGGTAAAATTTTAAAACTGCAGTTACTGCATTTCGCTTTGTTCTCTTAGGATTATACTAGAAAAGAGGACGTAAATCACAACAATAAAAAAATCATTTCCTTAAATGTACGCTAATACTATGAGCTGTATTTCGCAGAGATTTGATCATACAGACGAGATTTGTGTGTGTTGTTATGCGCTAAAAATTAATTTTACAAACGTCACTCTGATCCACAATTAAAAATATAGACGAAACTTGCACATTCTCGCAGTTATACAGCGCACTCATAACTAGTAGTCTTTTTCTCTTGCATTCCAATCATCTCTCCTTCAGTAAGTATCAAATCTTTGAAGGACGTGTTATCTTCCCCTAAAAAGATGGTGTTTTCAGAAGACTGCTCCTGCAACTCATAATTTTGAGCAAAAGGCACAGTTCTAGCCCTACACAGCCGGTCGCCCCACTTCAAGATAGCAAACATGATCACTCCGATGCTCATAACTAGCACCGTTAGGGGCGGCCAGAATACGTGGGCACTAGACATCTTTGCTAAACTTTATGAAGTAGTTATAAAAATGCAAGGAGAACCGCAGTTAGTATCCTCAGCAGAAAACTGTGGTAAATAATTTAGAAAAAAGCTTGTTTACCGAAGAAGCGCGTTTCGCTCGTTGCCACAATTATAATTGTACAATTAATAGAGCACATTGATAGAGTACAATTAATCGAGCACTTAGAAATCACAATTTCGTCTCAAACGAATGGAAGACGTTGAGGGAAGTTAAGCAATGAGCACATCAAGTGGCTTCTGCCTGGGTGACCGCACGAAGAGAAAGGAAGCAAAGCGGTTCCCAGTGTCAGGATCGGCCCAGTAGGGGGTGTACTTGTGGCAGCAGCAGCAGATTAGGTTGATCTGGTGAAAAAAAAATAGATTTCAGCACACTGAAGACAATGAAAATAGTAGCAAAATTCAGTAGAATTACAGGGTGTCCATAAAATCTCTTTGCCATTTTAAAACTTTATTACAAATCCAGTTGATAAGACATTTTATTCAGATTTGTTGTTGTATTCAGTGTTTATTAAAGTTTTTAATCACATTTAGCATTTGTGTGTTTCAGAGATCCTGTTTGCGAAAGAGGTGCTGTTGAGACTTTATGAGAGACTTTTATATGAGACTTTATGAACACCCTGTACAGTGTCAGGCTGCTTTTTAAAGTTACTCAGAATAAGTATAACTAGCAGAAACCCGTGTAGATTACACGATTTGAATAATTATACAGGGTGTCCCACAAAAAAGAGGCCCGAAAAAGGAAACGAACCCGTATCATGCAGAAAAAATGCACTGTATCATGCAGAAATGTTTTCTTGAATTAGCTGAACCATTTCAGTGTTTTCTTCAGTTCTCACAGTTTTCCTTCTACCGGAACAGCCTTTGTTAAGATTCAAGCAAGTACCTTTTGTTTGGTATTTCCTCCTGACATTATTCTGAATCACAGCCTTGCATGGCGAACGTCTATCGGGAAAGAATTCTGCAAATAAATGTTGTACTTGTTTAATACTTCCAGTTCGAACGTAGGTTGTTACTACAAACACTCGTTGTTCCGTTGTTAGCTGCATGATTAAGGGTTATATCAAGGTGGTTATTTGATATCACTTAGCAAAGGACAGTTTACATTAATGCTCCCATTTTCATAGATACAATCTGTCATGACAGTTGTAGCACTGATACATGTAAGTTAATTAAGAAAATATTTTTTACAGAACCGAATTACATGTAATAGCTTTGAAGTTATATAAATTGAAATTTCGGGCCTCTTTTTTGTGGGACACCCTGTATAATAACTAATGATAATAACTTCTTTAATCATTATTTGGATGCAAACCAGAAATGAAATGATATGTCTGACCCTGTAAGCGGAAACAGTAAGGCCCTCTTCCAGGCGGCATAATTACATCTGCACCAAAAGATGCAAATGAAAATGCTGCATTGTAATTTCTAATGTTGTCTCGGTAATTTCTTGCTTCATGATTATCACACTCCAACAATCTTCGAAGTAGTAGAGGGCATTCTTGTAAAGAGGGCAAGCAAACTTTTCCATTGTGACAGCAATTTAGTAGCTCTCCTTGAAATCTAAAAGCAGAACAGAAGCGACATATGACATTCATGAGACCTATATTAAATTGTTCGTTATTTATTTGAATTGTGTTCAGCCTTCATTCTTGGTTTCGTGCTCTTATATTTGAATTATGCTCAATTATCTCTTCTTGGCTCATATTCGCTCTTCTTTCCAGGTAACGATTTCTTAAATCGTTCAAGAAAACATCTCTTTCCTCTTGAGTCATGCGAGCTCTTCTTTCAGCTCCTCTATTCCTAGCTTCCACCAATTCATGCTCTCCATCCGTGGCATTCATATTTTGTCTTCTTCGTACCATCAAGTTCCTGTTCATATCTCGAATAGATTGCCTTTCTTCCGTTCTTAGTCTATCTCGAAATCTTCTATGTCTCTCTCTGGCTAATTCTCTCCTCCGCTCCATTGTGAAGGGCGAAACAGTGCGAGTAGCTTAATAAATAACGGGATGATAATATTTATTGGTACTTTTCACAATCTCTTTTACTGATTACTTACTAATTATTCTTCTTGGTCTCCAGCCACAAGGGCAAATAATTATTGTTCTTCTTGATCTCCAGCCACAAGGGCAAATACGACCCCTTATATTTAGTATCTTCGTAGACACGATACCGCCAGTCACAGCGCCTTCATAATGACGAGGAGCGTTACACACGAACTTAGTTTTAAGCGTATTAATAAAGGGTGTGGCAAAAGTCACATGATATATTTAGAATTAATTTATGCAAAAACTACTTGAGATAGAAACTTCGGGTAAATTGCAAACAAAAGAAAGGGTTTTGGAGTTTTTATTTAAATAGGATATTATCTAAATGTCCACCATGTTGGTTTATGCACTTGCGCATTCTTTTCGTAACAGAATCCATCACTTTTCTTAGCATCTCGGGAGGAATGTTGCGAATCTCTTGAGAAATGTTCTCTTTCAAATGTTCCAAAGTACGAGGCCTATTAATGTATACTTTTGACTTTAAGTACCCCCATAAAAAGAAATCCAAAGGGGTCAAATCACAAGATCTAGGAGCCCAAGGAATATCACCAAAACGTGAAATTAATCGATTTGGGAAAATTGTCTTCAAAAGAAAAAATGTTCAAAATGTCTGACGAGGCACATTTTCACCTTTCCGGTTATGTGAACAAACAAAATTGTAGATATTGGAGTGCTGAAAATCCAAAAATTGTGCACGAAATCCCACTTCACTCACAAAAGGTTACTGTCTGGTGCGGTATGACAAGTGAAAGGATTATTGGTCCCTATTTTTTTGAAAATCAGAATGGAGAAACTGCGACTGTAACCGGAGCTGCATATCAAAATGCATTGGAGAATATTTAATACCTCAAATTCAAGATGGGAATATGCGGTTTCAACAAGATGGTGCAACAGTCCATACAGGAAAGGAATAAATTCAACTTTTGAAGACAATTTTCCCAAATCGATTAATTTCACGTTTTGGTGATATTCCTTGGGCTCCTAGATCTTGTGATTTGACCCCTTTGGATTTCTTTTTATGGGGGTACCCAAAGTCAAAAGTATACATTAATAAGCCTCGTACTTTGGAACATTTGAAAGAGAACATTTCTCAAGAGATTCGCAACATTCCTCTCGAGATGCTAAGAAAAGTGATGGATTCTGTTACGAAAAGAATGCGCATGTGCATAAACTAACATGGACATTTAGATGATATCCTATTTAAATAAAAACTCCAAAAGCCTTTCTTCTTTCGTTTGCAATTTACCCGGAAGTTTCTATCTCAAGTAGTTTTTGCATAAATTAATTCTAAATGTATCATGTGACTTTTGCCACACCCTTTAAATAGTATCTTCGTAGACACGATACCACCAGTCACGGCGCCTTCATAATAATGACGAACGTTACACACGAACTTAGTTTTAAGTGTATTAATATATAGATTGTTCAAGTAAAATATCACGACACAGCAGAAATAATGCACAACCAGTAATCTTACTTATCTCTTAATACACTAGTAATTAAAATTGACGAGATAACCGTGAGTTTCTAAAGATGCAAAAAAATTCAACAATCAAATGCAAAAATTTTTACAATATAAATGGTAATCTGCAACCAAAGTACAGGTTCATTCAGCTGAAATGTGTTTATAAAAAACAAGGAATATTCAAGTCGGAGAGAATTACAAATCAGGACATTTGTACTTAGGGCAAGGTTATCAACATATTTAAATTAGATATGAAAAAAATCAATTAAAATTTAAAAATTCAATTCCATCCAGAGTAGACCAAGGTTAAATTTTGCCTACCTTCAGGAAATATGGCAAGAACCTAAATGTATATTCTTTTGCCATTTTCTTCAACTTCTTACATCAAACATTTGTACACACAGCTGATCTCAAATTGGTACTAGAAAATTGTATTGCTAACTCACTGCTGTATGTGTGCTCTCCGCAGTATAGCAGATACAATGCTACTATGATGATATATTAGAATAAATATTTTTGGTTGCCAAGAATTAGAGGCAAATGCAAGGTGCAACACATTTGAACTTGCATATCTCTGCCTCCAGAAAAACTCATCCTGGTTAAATTTTGACGATTACCTTAAGAATTAAATGAAATTCACCAGGATCTGAATAGTAGCAAGAAATTCACTAGGGTTAGAATAACAGCGATTAGCTCACAAATAAAATGGGACTCACCAGAATTAGAACG
This sequence comes from Trinorchestia longiramus, assembly GCA_006783055.1. Taxonomy (NCBI): domain Eukaryota; kingdom Metazoa; phylum Arthropoda; class Malacostraca; order Amphipoda; family Talitridae; genus Trinorchestia; species Trinorchestia longiramus. The sequence goes on along the minus strand of VCRD01002428.1, from coordinate 46,971 downwards.
ACTGCAACAAGTATGCAGATTGATGTGGTCACATAGAAAGCTGTATAATCATAATAAATAGGCTTGATACCAAATTTTTTGTTGTACTCCAAAAATGAATTATCTTCAACGTAAGAGCTCATTCTGAAAACAAAACATCTGAAATATTGAATACAATTGAAAGAAGTTATTGAGCAAAAAAACACTTAAGGGAATACAGAATAGAAGAATGAAATACAGAATATTAAGAAAAACTGAACATTTTCATCTGAATTCATTGTAAAGCTTGAAAAACATCAGGAAAGACTAAAGAAACAGATTCCAAAAAAAAATTGGCACTTCGTGAATGCACTACTGCCAAGTCTAAACAAATAACTTGCAGCTTCAACCCCAGAGGCAAGTTCTATACCTAACATCAATACCACATTCACTCATTTTAAATTTGAAAGCTCATGCTCTGAAACCAGATACAAGCATTAAATTGACTACCTATCAGTACAAGTTCATAAAATTTGTTGAATGATTTTTTTTAAACAAGTATATTGCCTCACACAGATGCTGCAGCTGGTGTCTGTAATGGTGGGGTCTATATACAGCATTTTTTGTGCTTTCAGTAGGTCTTAGAACAGGCCAAAATAGATCACAGAACAGTACAGCACAAATTAATCAGACCTAGTAATTAAATGATGGGTCTACAAGGTGTTTAATCCTAGGACTATCAGAGCAACATGAATTGAAAATTGTTAAAATTGAATTTTATTATTACAAGCACAACAATAACTACAATTGTAATATTTATAAAAATTTATCAATAAAAAGTGATCAGATCTGACAGGCCCAAGCTGTCTTTGATGCTGTACATATTTGTTGATTTTTATAGGGAAAATAAACTTATTAGATGGAGCAAGAAATTCATTAAAATGGGTACAGTCAATTAAATTAATAATTTGAAAACACTTTTCCTAAATGGCAAATGAAAATGAGCAATATTGATATAACTTACATGGAAATTCTAGTTAAATCTTAAAAAATTGAAAAAACTAATTTGGATAAACAAAAATTTTTTTCATGAACAACTAATAGCCACATACAATTAAAAAATGTTCACAAAGAAAGCAAAAAAGCTTTTTACAGATCAGAACTCTGAGGTAACTAACATGAGGAGAATCTGTTTCTCAACTGTAAAAGTTATCTCTCACATGAAATACCCTCCATTTCATTGACTAAAATATACAAAATTATTGCAAATATTTTACAATCATTTAAAGTGCATAAAACATGAGACAAAGTTAAATGATTAAATATAACAAATCCCATACATATTGCCAAAACATTTTACAGCCTTTCATTACTAATCTACCTCCAAAAGCAATTGAAAAGGCAAACTCCAATCTATCCCACATAAAATACAAACATGAAAAAACTCTTTAGTAAACCTGTGCCCTCAATTACTGCACTAAATCAAAAAGATTTTAAATTCTTATTGTGAAAGAAAGAATAAAGATGTAGGACTGTCACTGCATGAAATGTACCATGTACAGTACTGTAAAGTTTCACTAAATGGCTGTCCAATACAATGTTGCTGGAATTTTTACAATTTACCTCGGCAATCCATAAAATAATGCCAAGTTAAAAAAAACAGAAACAAACCTACAAAATTCCTATCAGGTACACTAGACACACAAGTAGTAGTTTATTTGTGAAATTCTAATTCTATTAAATGACATGCATATACTTCAACTTATATTGATGGCTTTATGAGATACAATCTTATAAGTTTGTTCTCATAGAAAAAACCTTTTTAATGGTTACAAATCAAAAGTTCCTTCCCTCTGAGATTCATAGTATTGAAACAAGCAAATCTTTTAACTACTATTACTACAATTTTTCAATTGCATCTCTAATAATAGTTTTTATAAGAATAGAATAGAATAGAATGAGGCTATAGGAACAAACCTTCGGGCCCATTCTTGGGTCGGATAATTACTTCGATAATTATTCGGTTGTTTACCCAAGTCATATGCCGTATTTCTAGCTGCGTCAACCATGTCGGCAGCGGGATTCGAACCTGGGTCTTTCCGCTAGCAAGCAGACTCGCTCACCAGTCGACCAAGCTGGTGATAGCTAAAATTTGTGAACTTTTAATAAAGTGAACTTTTTGTAGTATAATATCATTGGATGCTAAGTAAATAGGTTAACAATCCTCATTCTAAATTCCAAAAACAGAACATTTTCCATAAGGTTGCCAGCACCAAAGCTCAAATTGAGCACCAATTTCATCAGCAATGAAAACATCAATACAAACCACACCAAGAAGAGGTTATATTGTATAACATTTGCATAGGGGATTTTAGAATTTTTGAGCTATGCTACCAAAAGTAGCATAGCTCAAATCACCATAGCTCAATCGTTTTGATCACCAGCTTGGTCAACTGGTGAGGGAATCTGCTTGCGAGCGGAAAGACCCAGGTTCGAATCCCGCTGCCGACATGGTTGACGCAGCTAGAAATACGGCATGGGACTTGGGTAAACACCCGAATAATTATCGAAGTAATTATCCGACCCAAGAATGGGCCACAAGGTTCGTTCCTATAGCCTCATTCTATTCTATTCTAAGGCTACATAGCTACGTTAGGAGGATAGGAAAGAACTCTTTCCCTCACGAACAAACAGGAACAACCTAGCAGCAACAAGCTTGACAATACCATGAAGCCTCTGCAATCTTTTACATACAACCAATTAAAAGGTCATTCCATGACAAATCAAAAAATTTATCCCCTACATCTCAGATCTTGACGAAAATTGGTGTATGGGGTTACGTGATAGCCAAAACACACTGGTGCAAATTTTAGCTTTCTACAGTTAATAGTTATTTGTATGCAAATGGGTAATCTTAAGTATCTTTTATTCCAGACAAATCTAAAATCAAATTTGGAAAAATTCAACCAATGGACAGATTTGTTCCACATCAACTTGAGAAAAATTGCAGGAACAGGCAAATTGGTGTACTCAATGTAAATTTCTCAGCTCAAAAGAGATCCACTTTTAACCCTTTCGGTACCATGATGCAAATATCAGAACCTTTTCAACATATTTAACATCAAATTTTAAAAAAGATGCTTTGTGATGTTTTACAGTCACTGCATTGTCCTGATCAAACTGTAGCTTGCACTGCCCTACCAGCATTTGCACAGACACACATGTTGCTCTGCATCTTAATAGGCGAAAAATGACTGCGGCTACCAGAGATGCCGTCAGTACCGAAAGGGTTAAATTTCATCATTACACGTGATGAGAAATTTATACTCTTCAATAAGAGCAAAAAAAATTGGCAGTGGTTAGGCACAGAAAAGTTGCCTCAACACTAATCAAAATTACCACTGCAGCTGAAAAAGTTGATGGTTACAGTTTGGTGCTCAGTAAAGGGAATCATTCACATTTCATTTTCACAATAAGGCAACACTAACAGCAACATCTTATTGTCAAGACATTGATCACATGCATGAAAAATTTAAGAAAAATCCAACACTGGTGAATAGAAATGGATCAATATTGCTTCACAATAATGTAACAAAAAGTGAATGCTGGAAGTATCCTCATATTCATATGCATAAGACTAAGATAATAATGATAAATTAAAAAAAAACATTATGTTTGGATTAACTATGGTATCACTTTCCTTAAAATTTGCTGCAGTGAATCATTTGTTATGCATTTTTTAGGATTATGGATCAAAATCAGAGGAAAAAAATTTTGAATAGGGGTTTTAACACTGACTGCAATGTGTACCACATGGTACACAGACCATGTTAAACGTACACAGTAATTTGGGAGTCACAGTCAAGGTGTTAAAATCCTTTTGGGGTAGAGAGGGAAGGAAAATACTTTTAACATTAATAACTAACATAGTAATAATTATATGATTATAGATTTAAATTTCTTATTTTCTGATTCAAACCATACATGTCAATTTTTAAATGTATCTTGAAGATCAATGCATTTTTTGA